>JAVYIG010011819.1:0-57775 GCA_035222895.1 Strongylocentrotus droebachiensis | reverse complement strand
TAAATGATAGATCACAAATAAGCAATGTTGTTAGGCACACTCGTAGCGGTAGGAGGGTGAATTGCCCAGTTCGCCTTGATTTGTAAATATGTTTATTTGTTCATATTATCACATGTTTATCATTGTTCATATTATCACATGTTTATTATTGTTCATATTATCACATGTTTGTCTTTGTTTATATTATCTTATTATGTTTATCAATTTTCATGTTATCACATGTTTATCATTGTTATACTATTGTTAAATTGATACTATGTTGTAAATATGTTTGTACTCTCATACCCCGAGAGGGGGTCGATAGAGTCAATAAAATCTTACAATCTTACAATCAATAGTAATCATTTCATTTTTCAACGCATGAGATGAGAGAAATAGATGCGAGAACGTGTGAAATAAATTGATAAATTTGATGTAAAAAAGTGTCAATAATATCTAAATTTCCCGTAAGTGCCTTCTCCCTTGGGAAGCGACTTAAAACAGGGGCACTTATTAATATGAAGAGGTGCACTCGAGAAAGTAAACGGAATACAAAAGAAGGGCATAAGGGACACTCAACAGCAGAGGTGGGGTCTAGGAGACGAACAAACAGCATGTGAATGCGGCCAGGAACAGACAATGGAACACCTTCTAGTCTGCCCACTCCCGCAAGAGCAATGCACCCAAGATGACTTGGAAGCCGTGAATTGCCGTGCCAAAGTCTGTGTGGACCACTGGACGGGACTTGTGTAGTGACTCGATAAGAAGAAGAACAGAGCTGAAAAAGGGGCACTTAGGCTAAGAAGGGAAAAGGCACTTATTAAAAACTAAAAGGGGTACCTATCATAATATTTGAAAAGGGTCACTTATCAGAGGTGGAAATGGAGCATTTATAAGAAATGTTATTCCAAAAAGGTAGTGAACTTATCAGAAAGCAAAAGGGACACGTGTCAAAGTAAACGAAGCACTTATCAGAGGTTAAAAAAAGAGGTACATTTGGCACCTGAAAAGGGGCACTTCTCAAAAAGGGAAACGGGGAATTTACTAAAGAAAAGGGGCACTTCTTAAAAGTAAAATGGCGCCTACTCGAGCACCGCCTCTGACTAAAAATACATTTTGAATGGCATTTTATTATAGTTCCTCTTTAAAAAAATTGACCCCCAATCTTGTAGTTTGGCAAATTAAGTTTTTACTAATTTGCTGTGTTGCAAAAAATTGGAAAGCTGTCCGGCGCTACGTGAGTGAAAGCCAATTTGTATTGCCTATACGCAACGTGATTACAACTGTGAAAAAAAATTGGAAAATTTTCTTATGTTTTGTCAAATTTCATTCAAACTTTCTTATGTCCGCTTCTCTGATTTGTCTGCTTTCTTTTATAGTTGGATTGCCCTTTAAACCTGAATGTGGTTTTGGACTGACTATTAAAAAAAAAATTCAGGCTAGCAAACTTTCGGAATATCATAAGATCTATGAAATAGGTTTATTGTGTACAGCTTGTAAAACTAAAGAGAGAATTATGAAAAATGTACAAGAGAATTTGAGGAACATTGATGACGTAGACATAAAAAGGTAGAATGAAGGAAATGAATGATTTAAGAGGAAGAAGGGATGGTCGAAATAGATGTTGAACAAGACGAAGAAATTGGAAGACTTAGTGGACGTGTGAGGGCTTTTATGAACAATATGTATGTGTGTTAGAGCAAACAAGAATGCGCGTATATTGTGGAAGTGGGTGAGTGCGTGTGTGTGTTTATATTAGTTTTAATTGTTTTTATATTCTTTCTTGTTAATTATTAAAGATAGCTTTAAAAGCTGAAAACTGAATTCCCTTGGAGATTGTGGCGTTTCATTTGACTGTTGTCATATTGCCGACACCGTGACCCCGTATCGCCAAAACCAAAGGCAAAAGTTAGAAGTACATGATTGTATCTCGATGATCATCATCAAAAGAATTCAAGCACATATTACATGAATTGGTCAGTGTTTAAACATTTTCAAACTTAGACAGGGGACTGAACAACATTAGTGCGGAACCTGAAGTCAGTGTGACACTCCCATTTAACCCCCTGTTTAATGCGTACACATCTGGAAAAGACAGTTATGACAATGCCTCCTGTTTCCCTCGTTTATTTTTTTTCTTCTTAACTTGAGAAAAAAACATCATAAACAATTTTTTTCTTCTTGCCTGCATTCTTGGCGAATGTTAAAATCTGCATGAGTATTGTTTTCTTTGATTATTAGAAAATTGTTGGAAAAACTAACTAGTTTGCAAATTTGGCTTTAACACCACATCCTCATCATAATAATAATAATAATAATAATAATAATAAATTTATATAGCGCAGCTTTTATACAAAATATATTGGAATAGGGTTGCACCAGAAATTAAGTGTAGACCAATTGCAAGAGACAAATGCATGACTTTTACATATTATTTTTTATTAAATATTTTCGTGTATTAATTCTCCATAAAGTTACAGGGATCTGACAGGCATTACGATATAAATATACAAACATTTCATGTTGAACTAAATAGATACACAAACTGTACATTGACAAAGTTACGGTTCTTTAAAAAAAAAACAGATTAGGAATATATAGACATTCCTAACCTGACACCAGGAAAGTTAGAGGGATAGTAGAGAGTTACAATTAAAGGGGAACATGATCACCTCATCGCAATTGTGAAAAAAAAATAGTTACAGTGGTTTGGGCATGCATGTAACTAGACGGAAGACTAGCTTGACAACACCATCTTGCAAAGAAGAACTGGTGGAAGAAGAAAGAGGGGTAGACTATGAGGCGCCCAGCAAGGACAAGGACTGATAACATCAAACAGTGGACGGGCATTTTATTTGAGTAGCTAACGAGAACAGCTGAAAAGAGGAAGTTATGGAGAACCTGTGTCTAAAGCTATGGTCACAAATCAGAGCGGCGATCGACCGACCGATTAGTAGCCTGCTCGGTCGCCGCTTGAATTTAGGCATCGTCAAGCGATTTTTGGAGAAGTCGAGCAGGCTGTAGAGCCCCAGCGATGCCTGGACGGTGCCCTGTCGATTTCCCGTCGCTCGCCGGTCGATTTTAGGTCAAAACTGGGCGAAATCGCGGAGCTTTCCCGCGCGGTGTCCCGGCAGTGACCGACCGGTGACCCACCGATTCCCGTGCAGTCTCCCACCGGCCGCCGGCTGATTTCAAAGATATTGCACGGCGGCCGGCCAGTGATCGGCGGGGCTCCAAAATACGCTCGGTGCCCGGCCGTTCGCCTTCCGGGCACCCAACTAATCGAGCGTTCGCCGCCGAGCGATTTAGGTCAAAAATAGAAGCCGCTAGGTCGAAGGCTGCCGACCGATTTCGGACTAGCCGCCCTGTGACCGACTGATCTCCCAGCGGGGACCGGCCGGCGACGGGGCGGCGACTGCTCGACAGCCTTTGACCTAGCGGCTTCGATTTTTGACCTAAATCGCTCGACGGTGAACGCTCGATTAGGTCGGCGCCCGGGCGGCGACCGCCCGGCCATCGAGCGTAGTTTGGCCGGTGAGTGAAAGTGAGCAGGCGCCGCCCGAATTTTAATTCCGCGCTAAAACTTCAGCAGCGACCGAGCGATGCCTTAAAAACAAGCGGTGCCTGGGCGGCCGCCGCTTGGTGGCCGGGCAAAATTGGCTAAAAACTCGCCGCTCGTTCGCCGAGCAGGCTACTTTTGGGTAATGTGACCATATCATTAGGGTCCATTTTCATACAGACAAACAGTTTCATTCGAAACTGTTGGTAAAAGGGTTATTCGAATGCAACCTGGTAACAATCATACTCTGTTCAAATAATCTTCATGTATTTCTAACTGTTTGATGGTCAGTCCCTTGTGTCATGATGATGATCATACTCGGTCCATCTACTCAGGGTCATCTTTGTAGAGTAGCCCGTCTACTAGGTTACCTGATGAGGTACACACTGCGAGACAGTCTCGTTCAGATATATGCATTTTTTTTATGATGATGTTAGCTGTAACATACTTCACATTTCCTTATCTTTTAACATATAGCTCATTGGATACGCTTAGGACCTTTGTTGTGAGCAGTTGCCATTAATTTACATGTAAAAAAACTGTCAGGGTTTTTATGCTGCAGCTTACCGCGCCATATCTGAACAAGCCTTAAACATCTTCAAGGATTCCAAATTGTTCTTACAATGGACAGTCCATTAACCCAGTGAGGATCATACTCAGTCAATACTTCTCAGGGATTCCGAGATATTTTGTTGTTGTACACTGCTCAGTCCTGTATCTGTTACCTGGTAGCCATCATGAAGGTTCAAATAATCTTCAGGTATCCGAAGCTATAATAATGTTTTATACGCCTATATGAAATTGAGGCAAACAGCCCCTATACAAACCACCCGAAGTTATAATAAATCGAACTACTTCTCAACTCTCTTAACCGGATGATGAATAGGCCAATAAATGTAAAGGTCTAAGATTTAATATTTTTCTTTACTTTCATTCTCCTTTTAATTGTAATCTCGAAGGAGAACTGTTCCGTTCCCCGAAACTTTGGCAAAAGTACGTTGACTTTTAACTTAAGAATGTTTTATAATGGGGGAGGGGTTAATTCACACTGGTACATAATTATTTGCTTATCAGACGCTTGAAAAATTGAGATAGAAGTCTCATAGGTCGATCTTAATCTGCTTGTCTGTCAAAGGTTGCTGGCAATCCACAGTACCTAAAAATAGACTAAATACATATTTGCATATAATACAATTTATGATCAGTGCATCAGTCCATTGTAAAAGCAAATATATATTATAGGTGTTTACTGATTTCATATATCATCTAGACCAATAAGTACTGACGGAAAAATAGGTGAGTAAATATTTTCGTTTTACATTGACGTATATATACTATATTAGGCAAGCTCCCGGACACCTAGAGGCATTGTTTGTATCTGATTTATAAAATCATCATTTTCCTTAGACTGCAATAGTTAGATTGGGTCTAGATCACTGAACTCTTCGCTACACAGATGTCTTTGATGTGTTTAATGAGAGCGATTGAGCTAAGACCAATATGAACATTTCTGGTGTTCAAATTTGTTAAACCATAAAGAAACAGGCTGCCAAAAAACACACCCCTAAACGAAACAGATCCTTAAAACCAGACCATAAGACTTTTTAATATACTTGACCGTGACCCCGGGAGTAACGTTTGTCACGTTAGAAAATCTGTGATCATATTGAAATGGTTAATATGTACATGTATAACTTCTCAGTGTTTGTTACATGTTGTTCAGATATAAATACACATGGTACACTCAAAAAAAAAAAGTGCTAAATTTAGCACTTAAAGATTCAATTTTAGCACTTTTTAGGAGCTCGCATAGTGACTGCACTCGAAGTGCTGATTTGGCACTTGCACCCGGGCTACTTTGCTAGCACCCAAAGGAGCTGACTGATTTAGCACTTAAAGATTCAATTTTAGCACTTTTTAGGAGCTCGCATAGTGACTGCACTCGAAGTGCTGATTTAGCACTTGCACCCGGGCTACTTTGCTAGCACCCAAAGGAGCTGACTGATTTAGCACTTAAAGATTCAATTTTAGCACTTTTTAGGAGCTCGCATAGTGACTGCACTAGAAGTGCTGATTTAGCACTTGCACCCGGGCTACTTTGCTAGCACCCAAAGGAGCTGACTGTTGTGCACTTAAAGTGCCAAGTTTTGCTCTCTTTTGGGTGCTAGCAGAATAGCCCTTGTGCAAGTGCTAACTCATGCGTTGTTTGACATGCCCCATCTACATTTGGTATGTGGTCAAGGTGGATGTCCTTCGTCATTTACCACTTTCAACTCTTACAGGAAACATTTATTAAACCAACATCCACAAGAAGAACCTGAACCTGAAGTTGTACAGGGTATGGAGGGTCTAGTTGATGCTGATTTGGGTGTTGCTGTTGGTGAAGTGCATAATCCTGCAGCAGATGATGCATTTGACGATGATGATGATGATAGGATAGGCCTACTACAAGAACAAGATGGGGCAATGCATAATGACAGTACAAGACACTATGAATATGACAGACAATGAAAGCGGACAAAATATACAGTTCCTTAGGTAGACAAAGGAACATCCCTTCACTGCTATTATGTAAAAATGTATAGAACAGGTGTCACATGCATATTCACCTGTTTTACACATTTTACATAATAGCAGTCAAGGGATGTTCCTTTGTCTACCTGAGGAACTGTATATTTTGTCCGCTTTCATTGTCTGTCATGTTCATAGTGAGACCAGCTGCATTTTTCATTGGTTCTCTTTTATCAAACACCAACATGACCCATGCTATGACAAACAGAGTGTTATCTGCTGCAACAGCTTTGAATACTGATGTTGTTGACAGTTAAAGGAGCAAAGTTATTCAGACTTTTGAGGCCTTGGGTATTGACCTGGAGAATGAAGAATGTAAGAATCTCTTAGCTGAATTTGATTCAAAAACAAATATTCACAAGGTAACAGCTATTATACTAACCGACCAATCAGATCAGGTTATGCAGTCAGCACTCGATGATAAGTGCTGCATATTATAGCACTCGTTTTCAGCACTCAAATATTCAGCACGTTTCGGTTTCCCTGTTAAAGTTAACCCGTCAAGTGCTGATTTTGGCACTTCAAGTGCTGATTTTGGCACTTCAAGTGCAGAATCTCACTCAGCACCCAACATTTAGCACCTCAGTTTTTTGCGTGTAAACATTTCATCTTGCATGACAACCATATAGGTGTCGTAGTAGTAGAGGTGTGGTAGAGTGGTTCATTTATTTAACTCTCAGTCTAACTTGTTGAGGTTTTGAATCCCAGTCTGACACAAACGTCGTTTAGAAGTTTGTGTATTGTATGTGGGAGGGGTAGATAGCTTCAACAGCTTGGTGTTCAAGGCATTGTTCCACATATGCTTGACACACTCAGAATGAGGTTTCATTGGGCGACGGATCTCAATCTGTTTGTCGGTCTAAGGTTGTTGGGAATTCCCAGTAACTAAAGATAGATTGATAAACTAAATACAAACATGTATGTACACTCTAAAAATAGAGTGCAAAATTTTGCTGTGCAAAATCGCTGTTTAAAAAAGTTGGGTAAAGTATTACCCAACCTTGTGCCAAACACCAAGTCCCTTCGAAATATCATTACACTTGCCATAGTGTCATATCAACATTCGACTGTGCGCATTTCTGGGGTAAGAAAGTAACGATGCAGATTAATATTTGAACCACGCGTTGGGTAAACACAAGTTTTGACACCTAAACGTTGGTATTATGACACAACTGATGTTAAAAACTATGATTGAAGCGCTAGCGTGGTCGGTCGTTCCGAATCAGCTGTTCGTCGAATTAATCGTGTTCAAGATCGACAGAAGATGGACGACTTTGTTCGAAATAGACTACGATCATGCACTTGTGTCTTTCCGCAGCATTTATTTGCATGAATGCGTGTAAATCTTCTCAATATGGACATGAAATTCTTCAAGTTCTGGACAATACATTATTCGTATGGAGAATGTCATCCGTGATGCAGTCACCTACTGCGAGCACACCAAGCGAAAGACTGTCTAGCCAAGAGAGAGGAAGAGGTCTGCTACTTATACACTACACTACATATTACATGTACCTTTCCAGCCAACTCCTCGGACAAATTTTCGTTTTTACCCAAGTCTGTGTACAAATAAAAAATCATACAATAAGGTTGGGTTAAAATTTTACCCAACTTTTGGGTAAAAAATTACACAAGAACAAAATAAACGAGTACCCAGGATGAGTTGGGTAAGAATTACCCAATGTTGTGTCAAAAAGGTAACATGGTTGTCGTTGGGTAACATTTTACCTTTTACATTGGGTCAAATATATTGCACATCAGTTGGGTAAAACATTAAACATTTGCTGGGTAAATTTTTACCCAACCACCCCTGTGTCAAATTTTACCCAACAAACATGCATGTTCCCTTTTTACCCTCGTAAAGTGTAAAATTTTACCCAATATTGGGTATCTTTTTTTTAGAGTGTAGTACTCATCATGATCAGTGCACCATTACATCGTAACGATAAAGAGTATATATGTTTACGGATTTGATATAACACCTAGACTAATACTTAATGCAAGGCCCGAATATGTTATTAGCAATTTTGAAATTCGAGGGGAGGGAGGTAGGCCTACTGCCCCTCCACCCCACATCTTGTAGGACTAAGCCATAAAGACAAGAATAGTCCCTACACAACCTAAAATATAATAAATCGAACAACATATTAGCTTTCTCAACCAGACGATGGTTAGTCCAGTAAAGGTAAAGATCTAAGATCGAATATCTTCTTTGCTTCTCTCCTGTCCGGCCGGATGTGTTTTGCATCAGCGCGATCTCTAACATTCCATCCACTGCGTACTGATGGGAGGGGTGGGGTGGGTTTTTTCTAACCAGTGATTTACAAATGTTGTTGAAATGACATGATTTTCCGGGATTTTGTTCTCATTTTTTTGGAAAATATTACTTTATTTTGCGTTTGTTAGAAAATGACGAATTCTCAAATCTACAATCAGGCAAACAAATATCCCATAAGAAGCCTACATGTCAGGGTCCGCGGATTGCCCGGGCTCGGGGGGCTTGAGTCCCCTCCCATCCCCCCCCCCCCATTTCTTGAAAAAATATATGCTCATCTGACCGTCATTAAATGCCTAAAACCCCTGAGCTTCATGGGGCTCAGCACCTCAGCCCCCTGGACCCCACGTCAATTAGTGACCTGCCATGCAGTGTCACCGTGTATAAGGTAGCAAAATATGCTCATCTGACCGTAATTCAAAGACTAAAATCCCTTGGGGCTCTGACTCTTAACCCCCGCCGGGGCTTTGCCCCTGGACCCAAAGCCAATTTACGCTCCATTCGCTTAGCTCGCTTAGCTCAACCTGATCGTAAATACTTTACCCCCCCCCCCCAATATGAAAAACTTTTCGCGGGGCCTGCATGTAACATGTAAGAGTGGTTGTGATGCGGACTTTTTTGCGAAAACAAATTGCTCATTCAGCCACTGATTCACACTGTAATTTCGAAGGAGCACCGTTCCACAAGACTTTAGCAAAAGCAATTCGACTCTTACTTGACAATTGTTTTATAATGGGAGAAGGGGTAACAGAAATAGAATTCAGGTTTGGCACGGGAATATGTCGGCCCGACAGACGCTTGACATACTGAGATCGAAGTTTTATTAGGCGATCTCAATCTGGTTGTCTGCAGGGGCGTCGCTAGACCTTTTTCGGTGGGGGGGGGGGGGGGTGTAGAGGCCAACGATTACCGACAAAACTAGCCACCAATTACCGACAAAATTAAATGTCCCAATATCTACAAATTTAACCCTATAAACCCGGGGCCGAAGGCTAAATTGTTTTTTCCTATGGACTATCTATAGTACTTGCGTATGCGCAAATGATCATTTTCCTCGACGACATAAATTTACAAATTATTTCGTCACCTTAGTCAACATCATAGCTATATATTGTAATGCAGGCGCGGAGCTAGAATCTTATTTTAAGGAGGGGCGGTGTAAGGGGGTGTCGGTGTAAGGCCTCCCGCGCGAAGCACGGAAGCTTAGACGTTTCCTTAAATTATTAGGAAAAGAAGACGTTTTATTGTACCGATCTCGACTGTTAATCCTTGTCTGAATAAAGTTTTCCTCCCCTCCCGCGCAAAGCGCGAAAGCTTTGACGTTTCATTAAATTATTATAAAAAGTAGACGATTTGCTGTACCGTTCTCGATGTTAATCCTTATCTGAATTCAGTTCTCCCCCTCCCGCGCGAAGCCCGGAAGCTTTGAAGTTTCATAAATTATGAGAAAAAGCAGACGATTCTGTGTACTGTTCTCGACTCTTAATCCTTATCTGAATTCAGTTCTCCCCCTCCCGCGCGAAGCGCGGAAGTTATGGCGTTTCATTAATTATTAGAGAAAGTAGACGATTCGTTGAACAGTGCCGACTCTTAATCCTTGTCTGAATTCAGTTTCTCCCCCTCCCGCGCGAAGCGAGAAAGCTTTAACATATCATTAAATTATGAGAAAAAGCAGGCGTTTCGGTGTCGGCCTACTGTTCTCGACTCTTAATCCTTATCTGAATTCAGTTTTTCCCCCTCCCGCGCGAAGCGCGGAAGTTTTGACGTTCATTAAATTATTAGAGAAAGTAGACGATTCGTTTAACCTTGCCCGACTCTTAATCCTTGTCTGAATTCAGTTTCCCCCTTCCAGCGCGAAGCGCGAAAAGCTTAGACGTTTGATATAATTATTATAGAAAGAAGACGATTCGTTGCACCGTTTTCGACTCCTATTAAGCTCTATTTATCTGAATTCAGTTTCCCCCTCTTGCGCGAAGCGCGGAAGCTTTGACGTTTCTTCAAATTATTAGAGAAAGCAGACAATTCGTTGTACCGTTTTTGACTCTTAATAAGCCCTCTTTGTCTGAATTCAGTTTCCCCCTCTTGCGCGAAGCGCGGAAGCTTTGACGTTTCTTCAAATTATTAGAGAAAGCAGACAATTCGTTGTACCGTTTTTGACTCTTAATAAGCCCTCTTTGTCTGAATTCAGTTTCCCTCTCTTGCGCGAAGCGCGGAAGCTTTGACGTTTCCTTAAATTATGAGAGAAAGGCGATTCGTTGTATCGTTTCTACTCAGGAAGCTTTGACGTTTCCTTAAATTATGAGAGAAAGGCGATTGGTTGTACCGTTTCGACTCTCCTAAATGAAGTTTTCTCCTCCCGCGCGTAGCGCGGAAATTTTTGCGTTTCATCAAAATATAGAGAAAGGAAGACGATTCGTTGTACTGTTCTCGACTCTTAATCCTTATCTGAATTCAATTTTCCTCCCCTCCGCGCGAATCGCGGAAGCTTTGACGTTTCCTCAAATTATTAGAGAGGGAAGACGATTCGTTGTACCGTTCTCGACTCGTTTAAATGAAGTTTTCCCCTCCCGCGCAAAGCGCGGAATTTTTTGCGTTTCATCAAAATATAGAGAAAGGAAGACGATTCGTCGTACCGTTGTTGACTCTTAATCCTTGTTTGAATTTAGTTTCCCCCAAAATGTTAAACCTCTTTTTTTTAGCTGATATTATAGGAAGGTGAAACTTCGAGAAAATACAAGTATTGTAGTTGTAGTCACTCTCGAAGTCGTCACAGCGGATAAAAAGTCACAGTTCGTAGGGAAAAAAAACTCGTCGGCCAACCGACAATATACATCTCACCGACTTCAAACTTCTGCATTGATATAGTACACGAGGATCGAGCAAGAATACCGACACAGCTGACCCGACACAGCAACATATTTACCCGTGTATTTCTTGCTTCCTTGACGAGACGACTCCACCCAACAACCCCCCCCCCTTTCTTTTACTCCCACTCCTCCTTTCTCAGGCTCTTACCTCCCCCCTCTCTCCTCTCTTTCACCCCCCCCCCAGTTTCTTTTGTTTCCCTTTTCTCTCTTTTTTTTTTTTCTTCTTTTTTTTCCTTTCTTTCCTCTCCTCCCTCTTTTTCTTTTTTCTCTTTCTTTCTTCTCTTTTCTTTCCTTTCTTTTCCTTTCTTTCCTTTCTTTTCCTTTCTTTCTTTTCTTTTCCTTTTCTTTTTTCTTTTCTTTCCCTTTCCCTCTCTTTTTTCCCCCTCCCCCTTTTCTCTTTTTTCCCGACGGCAGCGCAATTTTACCGACAATATCCTGACAGGTGGGGGGTGTCGCACCCCCCACACCCCCCCCCCCCATTTGGCGACGCCCCTGGTTGTCTGTCAAAGGTTACTGGGAATTCCCAGTAACTAAAATTAGAATGACAAGCTAGATACAAACATGTATATTACCACGTATGATCAGTGCACCGCCACATTGTAAAGGCAGAGCGTATACATGGTGCTGATTTCTTATAACACCTAGACCGATACGTACTGACGGAAAAAGACGTGAGTAAATTTCAATGTACACGTATGTCATTTCCAAAATAAATGCAGTGAATTTTCGCAATATTTTTGTTTACATTGTCGTATATTCATGTCATTATAGGCCAACTCCCAGACACTTTTGAGCCCTTGTTTGTATCTGGTTTGTAAAATTATCATTTTCATTAGAAATACATGTAGTTGGGTCTGTGTCAAGATGTCTATGAGTTGATAGATGGACAGCGATTGAGCAAAGACTAAGATGAGAATGAAGGTTGTTTAGTAAATTATATCAGTTGGTTAAACCATGAAGAAACAGGTTGCAAAAATAAAAAATAAACAAAACAGAGCTTTGAACGGAGACCAAAACAGTGTAATGTCGTTGATCGTGAACCCGGAAGTAACGCTTGTCGCATTAGAAAAATTGTAAGCATATGGATATCGTTCACCTACACGTACTCGTAGCGGTAGGATAGTGAAACAGCCTACTTTGTTTACTATTTAGCTTGTAAATAGACTGCATTTATATACTTATCCTTTTATTATTGTCAGTTTGTCACTATCTACATTCATTGTACATGTACATGTATATATGATTTGTGTTAACTAGTTGGTTCATTGTTCATGTTTGTACTTTCATACACTATATACCTATTATCTTTTTTATCTTTGTGTCATTATCTTTGTATAATGTATGTGAATTGTATTCATAAGTCATGCATTGTTATTTATACTTTTATGTTTGTTTGTACTCTCATACCCCGAGAGGGGGTCAAAGAGTCAATAAAATTCTACAAATTCTACAAATTCTACAAATTCATAAGTATAACTTTTTAGTGTTTGTTTGTCCTGGGGGTAAATGTGACGATTTTGAAATGTTTTTGTGATTTAAACTACAAAATGAAACCTTTTTAATGGACTACTATTCTTGCATAGTATAGATACAAATACACATAGTAAACATTTCATCTTGCGTGATTGACATATGTGTCGTATTAGTTGAGGTGTAGTGTAGTAGAGTGGTTCATTCACTTGAATCTCAATCTAAGAGATGGGGTTTCGAATCCCAGCCCGGCATTAACGTCGTTCAGAATTGTGGTACTGTGTTGTTGTGGTGTGTGTGCGCGTGTGTGTGTGGGGGGCAGGCATTCTGTTCCGTAGACGCTTGACAAACTGAAATCGAGGTTTCAGTCTGTCAAAGGTAACTGGGAATTACCAGTCACTAAGAATAGACTGACAAACTAAATAATGACATATAATATGTAGTTCTAATTATGATAGTTTGTCATGGATATTGACAGAGAGATAGACGTTGTAACAACGATCACATTCTGGTGTATATACAAAATGTTAGTCATCCGGAATAAGTATGGATTTAATGAAAACCGCTTCAAACTAAGATACGTATTTGAAAGAGAAACCAAAAACAGAATAGTTGTAAATCAAGAGCTTAAAAAGCCTGACTAGAGATTGCCAAAGAAACTGTTACAAGTACTTTCCACACCGCAGAGATAGCGCGGTCTAGCGCGCGCTATCTCTGCCGGTGTGAACAGCCTCTGTGAGGTGATAAATGAAGAGCGATCGAGCTAAGACTAAGATGAGAATGACGGGTGTTTAGAAAATGATTTAGTAAAAAATGAATGAAGAAACAGCTACAAAAATAAAACTAATCTAAACCGAGCTTTGAAACCAGACCATAAGGCCCGAATTCCCAAAGGAGGTTTGTCGACAAACCTAGGTTTATGTGCGTCATATGACGCGTTTTTACGCTTTTTTTGGTACAAACCTAGTTTGTTAAAACGCGTCGAAACACGTCATAATTTTGACGCACGAAAACCTAGGTTTGTCGACAAACCTCCTTTGTGATTTCGGGCCTAAGAGTTTAATGTCCTTGATCGCGAACCCGGAAATAACTTTTGTCACATTAACAAACTTGGGATCACAGTAATATCGTTCATAAGTATAACTTCTCAGTGTTTTTTTGTCCTGGGAGAAATGTGACGATTTTGGTATGTTATTGTGATTTGAATTACGAAGATATGTCATGAATTATTATTCTTACATGTTATGTAGATATGAATACCTTTGGAAAATATTTCACGTAATTTTGCGATTCTTAACATAGCTTACATTTCAACTAATGATTCTGCCAAACCAGAGCAATATAATTTCCTCCGTACAATCATTATATTCTTTTTTTAAATAGTATATTCAAGTGTGCATGAGAACATGTTTATAGTACTGCTTTTGATACTAAGTCTTCATCAGCTTTAAAAGTAAAGCTAATCAGTATGTGTAAAGGAGGGATTATACCACACTGCAAGGTCACTGGACAGGAGGTTATCTCATCAACTCAGCTCTCAAATAACATAAGAACAAGAAGATCATGGGGGACCAATGGTCACCGATTAGGCATTGTTTGTTATATAGAGGGCGCAAGTAGCTAAAAGTAGTGCAGAGGGCCTTAAATACAATATGTTGCCTACTAAGTTTTAGAGTCGTGATCAAAGCCTATTATCTTCATCATATCTCAAGGTAAATCACGGATCATATTGGTTTTCGTTAAAAGTTACACATTTCGAATACTTGGTGTTTGGTACTTTTAAACACAGATGAAAACTCGAGCAGATAATTAGCACACGTTTGATACTCGTTTGGTATAAGATTCCAAAGCAAGTTTATTTCGCTCGGCGCATGCGCAGCTATTATTAATCATGGTATATGACATCATCATTATCAATATAATGACACTTGGGTTCAGATTAATGAAGAAATAATGTAATGATTATTTTTTCCAATGACAAATAGTGCTAACATGTGAATGATAAACTACATTTCTGAGATTCATGTTTAATTGGCTTTGTTTTGTTTCCATGTGCTTCAACTGGTGCAATGTATTATGACTTGTACATACGTCAGATTTTTACAAAAATTATAATTGCATAAATTGTTGCGATACATGTAGAGGTGATGTGGTCTATTCTAGTGGATATGTTGCTTGATTGTGAATCACGTGGTTCGCGGTTCGAGTCCCACCACGGCACAAAAGTCCTTTGGAAAGACAGTACTATACCTTTGTCCCTCTCCACCCATCTCAGGTGTATAGTGAATGGGTACCCGGTAGGAATAAATTCCGTGAATGCTTATGAGCACATTATCATGGTAGCTCGGCTAAGCCGGGGTAGTATTATGGTTTCAGGGCCCTCATGGAGAACAGTATGTCTATTGATGAGGACTGGGTAAACAAGGCATCCTTATTATGATGATTATTTTTTATTTTTGTTGTTATAATTATTATCATTATCATTATTATTATCATTATTGATATTAGCAGTATCAGCATCATCCTTATTATTATTATGAGTATTATTATTATCATCATCATCACTTCCTCCTCATTATAATGTACATAGACTAACGAGCGACAAAGGAAACAGTTTGTTTTCCAAATTCTTTTTTCATTACTACGTTCAGCTGATGAATGATATAAATATAAATGCAGAACCTCTCGTTTTAAACAAAGTGCAATACCATATTTTATTGATCTTCTTAATAATCGCTGATTATTTTAAGTTTTTCTTTTCAAACCCAATCTTTTATATTTGTATATTTGAACAGTTGTCTTTTTAACCAGACCAGTATTTTATCTGTCATGGTTTCATTGTACGATAATGTAGATATGTTTTGTGAATGGATATTCTTCTCTATTTATAGGTATCCTCGATCTTTGTAAACACATACATTTCAGCTTTTTAGCTGCAGCATGTGCATCATTGTACTCTGTTTTTCGAAATAAAACCTTGAATTATACTTGAATTATGAATTAATTATTAACAAGATAAAACGGAAAATCATATTTGTTGTACGCGTTTTATTCTACAGGGAAAAGGTGTAAAGAAAATGATAAACACTCCTCTTGAATACGTTTAGATGAATCAAAGCTATCTAGCTAATCTTTATGTTTTTTTTTCCTTTTCTTTTATCTCGTATTCCTATAGAATTCCAATCATGGCTGATGCATTAAAGAATGTTATTGCTCAGAGTCTAGAGTGTCCTGTATGTCTGGATACCTTCACCGATCCCAAGATCCTGTCTTGTTCTCACACCTACTGCAAGGCCTGTCTGGATAACCTCTTGAGATGCCATGGTAACGACCAGATGCTCCGATGCCCTGTCTGCAGAGCTGAAACCCAAGTCCCAAACCGAGAAGTCAGCAAATTACCGGCAAGTCTAGCTTTGAAGTCTCTCATAGAGGACGTGAAGAATCAATTTCAGTTTTGCACAAGTTGTAAATCCGAGGACAAGCCCCAAGCTGCTGTCTACTGTCAAGACTGTGGCAAGTATTTATGTAGCACTTGCCACAACAAACACTCTCAGTGGCCAGACTTCATCAGTCATGAGGTTTTAGCCATGAGTGAGATCGTATCAGGCAAGGTGTCAGTACGTAGATACCGTAAATGCAGGAAACACCCCAAAGAAGATGAGGAGTGCTTCTGTTCCGACTGCAGAAGATTCGCCTGCTTCAGGTGTGTTGTCATGGAGCATAAAGACGAAGGACATCGGATCATCGAGGCAGCTGTTTATGAAAGCCGCCACATGAAGAGTATCAAGGACCTCAAATCTAAGGCAGACAATAAACGCTCTTGCTTTCAGAAATATGTTGATTTCATTGAGGAACAGAAGGAGCGTGTGTGCAATGTTCAGAAGCAGTGTACAGATGATATCAACAAAGCATATGAAAAATCAGTCCGACAGTTGACAGAGAAGAAAGAAATCCTCATTGGTGTGGTCAAGGGTAGGACCGAAGGAGTAGAGAAGGAGCTGGAGGAAATGAAGAATTTGGCTCAGGAGCACATCACTCACTTGACCACCATAGCTGACGTGGTAACCAAACGGACAAAAATACCGTTAGATATGGATGCTTTGGCGGCACACTACACTCTATGTCAAGACTTACAAGAGGCCTTGAAACAAGAAGATCCTGACTACGATCAGCCGAGGCAGTCGAGCAAGAAAGGAAAAAGTGTCATTTTTCAGAGAAACGTTGGAATGGACGAGCTTACTCTCGGTAAGATCGTAAATGCAGTAGCAAAGAACATCGCTTTGCCTAATAAGGGTAGCATGAATGCCATGGTTAGTACATCGGACGGTATGATGGCAGTTGGATGTGGTGGAGGTGGCGTGGAGATCTTCTCTGCTGATGGTCAGCACCATCAGACAGTTCTCAAGGATGTTCCGATTCTTGGAGTAGGGTTCCTCTCTGATGATCAGTATGTTATACTTGATGGCTCAAAAAATATCACACTGTACACACTAGAGTACACAAAGTTGAATGTAATTTTTGATACTCTGAGTAACGATGAGGGTGGATATCCTGACCTCACTATTGACAGTGATGATCAGATCTATGTTAGCTACAGGAAAGCCAAGAAGATCCAGGTATTCTCACCAACAGGCGGGAAGGCGATCAGGGAGATACCATGTGATGGGTATGAACCTGAGCAGATTACAAGTTATAACGATAACATGATTACTACAACTGGTAATACAGTACGATTGATTGACAAACAAGGTGTTGTAAAATATAAATTAGCGAAATTAGGTCATATCTTATTCGCTGCTGTGTCTCAAGGGAATACAATCCTGATAGCCAAGGTGAAACACGGTGTAGGTTTGGTCAGCATTGATGAGTACACTAACGAGCTGAAGCATATCCAGAAACTTATCATTGATTACAAGATTGAGAAGCCTAAGAGGCACTGGTACTATCTCCAGCAGTACCGATCAGGAGAGATCGCTTTCTGCACTCCTGATAGACTCTATATATTCCACTGGAAATAATAGATGATTCATCCTTACTTGCCCTGTATGATAACGCTGATAACTTTAGGCCAGTATAGGGGGAGGGAGATGTGTGCGACCGGACATATTTTTATAATAAAACGGGAAAACTGAAAAATTAAGAATAACATCATTTTTCGTTAAAAAAAACGGGCTCATGCCTGCCCCCTATTTCAAAAGCTTCCAACAGGCCTTGTGTTTCTATATAAAATCCAAATGCATCAGTTAAATCTTGGACTAGGTGACATGGAGTTTGGGTGAAATGAAGATCATGTAGATCAATGTGAAGGATTGAACCTTTCTTAAATAAATATTAACCTTTCTTTTGATATGTTCCTGACGTGTTTATCTTTCAAGATTTTGTCGTTGATAAATAATTTACATGCGAATCTGACTTTTGGTAGCTGTTGTAAATATATAAATGATGTAGACTTAATTTGATTGTGGACTAAAAGATTATTTTACAGTAGGAGATAATTATCCTAATCAAGGAAACTATGTGATCGTATTGCTGTTTAATACAATGAAGTTCGACCTATTGATTGTATGATGTATGTTGCAAAAGTATTGTAAAACCAATCGTAAAAATAAGGGTTTACTTTTCAATTTGATGAACTGTAGTATGATGCTTTTTGTTTTCCATTTTTACCTTCCGTCTGGCAAAATACATGGAAGAAACAACATTGAAGTTGTCGGAAATATCAGATTTGTGTTTTCTTGTTCAGATATTTCGTTTTGTCTGTGTTTCCATTTAGAGCAAATGGTCTTTATACGTTTTAGAAAAATGGGGCCTGTCACCACGAAATGAGTCCAGTGTCGCAAAAAAATTATTCCTGTTTTTAAGTATTATATGAATCTACATTAAGTAAGCTTTAAATTAAGGGGTCACACATTAAAATTGATAAATTATATCCAGAAATATGAACAAAAACCTAATTGGACTTTATAACAATGGGATTACCCAGTTTTGAGATAATTAGGTGTAAAGTTAATGATGCGTAACATATTATAGTCTGGTCAACAACAACATAGCAACAACACACTTCCCATCATTCGATTTCAATGAAACTTTCAACAAACAAAGAAATAATAAGTCGATTTTTGGAAAAATCTTAAATGTGGTAGGTGGGTCAATTTTCAGTACATACACACTATACATCGCTATTACTACGATTGAGCTAATGCGACACTGGACTCATTTCGTGGTGACTGGCCCCAAATATGAAAAGTTGTGATTTTATAGCTACTCTCTGTTCACTTTGTACTAAAGATATTATTAAACATCATCCTTCATTTTCTTTGTCATACTTGTATGTGGCCGAAATATAAAATTGTTTACATGTTCCTATAGGAGCTCATGTGTATAAAACCAATACACTATCATCAAAATTGTATATAAAACAAATGAAGATATTCTTTGGAAATTGTCCATATAAAACAAATGTAGAGGAGATCGCATTTAGAGTTGCCTATCTAAAAGGAGCTTAAAAGCTTTACAACTACATTAATTTCTCCTAATCTTTTTAGATTTATTCCCCGTTTTTTACGTTTCTTCATCAACGTGATGTCAAGTGTACTTCCCTTGTTATTATGCATTCCCTATTGTTTTGGAAATAGTCTACATTAGTATCCACCTGTTCATTTCAGATTGTTCTTTTATACGTAACTTCTTATTTGTCTTTGTCTCTTTCAAATTATAAGTATTTCTTTGACCTTGTTTACCTTTCTGCGCTTACCATTACTCAAACTTAATCTAACAGAATTTGAAATATAAAAGTTGCTATGACGATCATGACGGTTAGGAGCCAGAGCATATAACACTGAGTTCCCATAGGACATATATTCATTCAGATGGTCATATCTCAGCCAATACTTAACATATTCAATTGGTTTTCAACATTTGGACATTATTTTTGATGTTCTTTCGGAATATGAAGAAAAAATTTGAGAAATTCTAAAAATAGATTTTTGATGACATCACACTTCACCACTCTATACATGTTCATGTATTTGATTCTTAACTTTAAGCATCTGACGAAATTGGGGTATTAACTGAAATCGCAATACACAAAGATAATTATGCAATGCTGATTGTTGCATTCAACCTTTGGTTATTATTAAGCAATGACATCTGTAATTGGAAGGTGATTTTGTTGTTATTGTCAATAATAAACTCCTTTACCTCCGTTCCGTTATAAAGAGTGGCCCCGCATTTCAACTGGATTTCGGTGAACTTGTGCTAATGACGGTTTAATAAAACGCTGGCCCGATGTTTCGTTTAGGCTGTGCAAGGAAGAGGGGTTTGTGTGTATGGGGTATTTACTTCGAAGTTCCGTCACGGTTTGCTACTTTATCAACAGCAACTGAAGAAGTATGTAAGAGAAAGATATTTCAGAGAGTTTATCAACACGGCTTCAAATCAAGATAATGACTAACCATGAAGAATTCAAAGTGAATACCAAAATAAACATATAAAAATGAATTGAAACATATAACAGTTATTCTTGCAAAATATTAATCTTTACACGAACTTTTTTCTTCTTCATTTCATTGATCTGTAATATTATATCATGCACTGTGACGTGTATTTTTTTGTGGTAGGAATGTTGTGTTTTGTCATGTCTTTATAATCCGGTACATGTATTTAACTGTTAATCATATCTTCTTTAAGTCGGTCACTTATAAAGGTCACTTCCTTTCTGGCTGCTACATACAAAGCAATTTTGATATTTTTGTACAAATGCATATACAGTATGTATTATTCGATGTACACGAATGTATGTTATTCTTCAACTTCAATAATGAATTAAATTGGATTGAAACAAAACTATATTTATCAATATTTACTTACTACATGTAGATCATTTATCTTTTTCTGGATATAAGATAATAAACAGCAATACGGTAGCCAGACAAACGTTCATGTGGTACTGTAAATACTTTTATTTTGCTCACCAAATAAATTTTGATTCACATCGAATTCAGTCTAAATTTTACATCAATTTCATTATTCACAAATTTGATTGACCCTTTTAAGTAACCGACGTGCTGAACAGAGGTCAGGAACGGACAGGAGAATGGGAAAAGAGAGTGGGAATGCAAAGGAGACACAGTCACAGAGAGAGGGAGAGAGAGAGAAAGAGAAAGTGAGAGAGAGAGAGAGGGGGAGAGAGAAAGAGAAAGAGAGAGAGAAGTAGAAAGAGAGGGGGAGAGAAAAAAGAAATAAAATGAGAGAAAAAGCAGGCACGTAGTCAGAGTTTGATGTTTGGGAGGGTACATACATGTAATTGATCGAGGTAAAAAAAAAAGGGGGTTCTAAAAACGTTCATTTTTGGGGGGCACTCCCCCCCCCCCCCTGGCTGCATGCCTGAGAAAAAGAGAGAATGCAGACGGACGAAGATATCCGCATACAGCAAGAGAGAGAGAGAGAGAGATTAATATCACTGTAATACATTTTGTATGCAAACATTTTCTCTTAACATTATCCTTTTAAGCTTTTACCATTAACACATACTGGCGCGCATTGGCGGAAACTGAGGGCTGATTAATCGAGAAAACCTTTCCTTCCGCCGTTCAAAATATCATTCTGTATACAAATCTTAAAGGGACAGATCCTGACACTGAATGGCGAAGAAGTATCCACCATTCTCACTACCATGGTAACAAGTTCCACAGTATCACTGGCGTACTGGTGGGGGGGGGGGGGCGTGCTTGGGGGCGCCAGCCCCCCCCCCCAATGAAATTCAACCATGACTTATTTTCAAAATTCCATACAAGTGATTTATAAATATTCGTGAAATCACATGATTTTCAACAATGTGCGCGTTTCTCCATTTTTGTTGCAAACTGACACATTCCCAAAAAGCCAGGAAGACCATATGTTTTGTATAGTCACTAATGGGCCACTAACAGTAACACGTACTAGTAGAAAATTCCTTACCAGAAGCAACTGCGACAAGCACGACCCACCACTCGGAATGTGCATGCACAGAATTGCCAACGAACGTTCGATAAAGGGATCGTGTAAAATCTGAGATGCACGGCTCTACGTGTTATGAGTGTCTGTGAAATGGTGTAATATTGAAGCCCTAAAAAAATGCAATGAAGTGCCTCAAAAAAAGGAAAAAGTTTTGAGTGACCGGTTTTACCATACTCGTTTTTCCCAATAGACTGTAGTGTTATGAAAACAGTTTGGCAAACGGTTTTCAAAATCTCGTAATTCCAATCATAAATATCTTGATAATCAGACAGGCGATCGACCTGTAAAAGTCATGGGGTTCCTGACTGACCTAAAGGTTTATAATTATCATTGCAGCATGAGCTAAATCCAGAATTTTGTTTCAGGAACTGAGACAAAGTTACCGGATCCCATTGGGGAAACTGAATTCAGACAAGGATTAAAAGTAGAGAACGGTACAACGAATCGTCTTCTATATCTAATAATTTAATGAAATGGCAAATCTTTCGCGCTTTGCGCGGGAGGGGGAGGGGAGCAACTGAATTCAGACAAGGATACGATACAACGAATCGTCTCCTTTCTCTAGTAATTTAATGAAACGTGAAAAGGATGGGCGAAAGTGAATTCAGACAAGGATTAAGAGTAATAATTTAATGAAAAGTCAAAGCATCTTGTCAATGTATTTACATCATCCTTTTACCTTGCAGAACCTTAGCCCAATGACAGAAGGTGGCCCTCTTTTGTGATTAATTTTCAAACAACGTATGGGGAAAGGAGTCTGTAATAGTCCGACATGAAATCGCATTCATCGTACACGATTTATAGAGTCACGTTGCATTCAGTTCCCATCCGACAAAATAAAATGGATCAATACCCCGAGATAATTTTTTTTTTAAATTAAAGTCCGTCTGTACTAGTTTGCCCAGGGGAGATTACACCACCGAGCGTGGTCACTAACATGTGGCTATCTAATCGACTCAGCTATCAATTAACATAAGAAAAAGAGGATCATGGGGGACCAACGGGCACCGCTTTAGGCATTGTTTTCTAGGCTGTTGCTCATAAAGGTGGAATAATTTTGTTTACCCCAATTTATAGAATGTTTTTGACCATAGATCTAGAAAATACTATACATTCTCAGATTGTATTGAATAATAATTGTTTGTTTTGCGTGACTGCTAAGGCATGTGTATGCTACTATGTTTATCAACTAGGGGACCTACGTCCTTAAGTCATAACTGACAGTAATGAGGAATAATACACAAAGGGCACTAATATAGCAAATCGACACAGTTTTTGTCCTGGGGCCTCACAGTTACGAGGTTATTGGTTTGCCACTGAATCATGCCTGTTCGCAGGGGGGGGGGGGGGGGGCTAGAGTAGGGGGCTGCCCCCACAAATATAAAAAAAAAGAAAAAAGAAAATGCAATCATATTTTTAATAATTTTTTGCAAATCCCCCCGGTCTCCAACAGAAAACAAATCCTCTGCACGGCCAAGCATTATGGTTCAAGGCATGGCCACACATGCTTTGAGATTATATAATGGTTCATTTACTTAACTCTCAGTCTAAGAGATGATGTTTCGAATTCCTCTTTTAATAAGATCAGGGGGTGTTTCAAAAAGACTAAGATCGACTTTAAGTTGGACCTAACTATGGCATGCCGTTCATGCAAATGTTTGCTGTCACTATTTACTGCCATTACTTTCTCAAGGTAAGTACAAATCATGATCACAAATATACATAATTAGCATTTGTTGATAATTCATTATTGAAGGAAAAACATTATCTAAAGATCAGAATGGTAAGAGCAAAGAGTGACATAAATGGCCTGCTACAGTTAAGTCCAACTTGTAGTCGATCTTAGTCTTTGTGAAACACTTCCCCCTCTCCCCCCTCCCCCCCCCCCCGATGATTTCTAGACGATAGTTAGACCAGCAAAGGTAAAGTTCTAAGATCGAATATACTTCTCTCTAGCTGTCCGGCCGGATGTGTTTTGCTGCTTTTGCATGTATATATAGCGCCATCTCTAACATTCAAACCCCTGCGTACTAATGGAAGGGGGTGGGGTGGGTTCATTTCTAACCAGTGATTTACAAATGTTGCTGATATGACATGATTTGCCGGGATTTTTTCCTCACTTTTTTGTAAATATTATTTTATTATGCGTTTGTTGGAAAATGACAGATTCCCAAATTTACTATCAGGCAAAAAATTATGCTTATTTAGAAGCCCACATGTCAGGGCACGCGGAACGGATGGGCTTGCTGGGCTCGAGCCCCTCTCTCCTTTTTTGATGTTAAAAATAAATAAAGAGAAAGAAATGAAGAAAGCCAGTGGTAATGAGGTATCAAGATATGCTCATCTAACCGTCATTAATTGCCTAAAACCCCTAAGGCGGCCTCTGAATGCTCATCTGACCATAATTACTATTCTACTATTCATAACATATAAATGATTTCAAATTTTCATCCCAACTATTGTCATTTATACTATACGCAGATGACTGAAGCATATTTTATTCTCATCAGAATCCTCAAATTCTTGTTAAAACTGTAAATTCGGAACTTGAGAATATTGCACAATGGATTTTTGCGAATAGACTGTCACTGAACTTGGACAAAACTAATTTCATATTATTTAGCAATTCAATCTCCGATTTACCTGGAGATATCTATTTCAACAATATCAAAATTAAGAAAGTAAAATCGACCAAGTTTCTTGGCCTGTTTATCGATGATATAATGTCCTGGAAAATACATACAAATTATTTTTGTTCATTACTATCAAGAAATGCAGGTGTGATATACAAACTGAAACCTATGTTCCCATCATATGTATTGCAAATATTGTACTCCACTTTAATGTTGCCCTACTTGAACTATGGTATTATTGCCTGGGGTAGTTCATTGAAACTTCAACTGGACAAAATCCTGGTTGTTCAAAAAAGAGCAATACGAACAATTTGCAATATATCTATTCGTACTCACTCGAGCCCTCTTTTCTTTAATACTAAAGTACTGAGAGTTCGGGATATTTTTAATTTACAATTAGGCTGCCTCATATTTAAGCTGAATAAAAACGAACTGCCCCAGGCAATATCTTATTTGTTTAAGAAAAGAAATCAAGTCCACGAATATTTTACCCGACAGGCGATTTCCTACCACCTTCCTAGAACGAGAACAAGCTTTGCTCAAAACACCTTAATATAATGTATACAGGTCCTAAGTTCTGGAATTCTCTCGATTCTGTGATGAAAAGGTCCGTAAGTGTACATGTACAATGTCCAATGGCTTCTATTGGCAAATCAATGATGATAAATCAAAATCGATTTTAGCAACTGTCCACCAAAAAAAGTATATTCTAATCTCAATTGCATTAACTCCATCACATTCAGAAGAAAATTGAAAAGTTATTATTTGAATACATATTGTCATTCCTGATTCCTGACTATTCTTGTCTCCAAACTGTATACTTTTGTTCATTACAATGAGTAACTAACGGTATGCCCATACCAACTATGTTTATAATATACTCATATCGAGAACAAACTATATTGTAATATTGTTTCAACAAGCTGCAGATATATTCCTTTCCCTTTTCCTTGTCTTGTGTAGTTAATTGTGAGTATCAGTTCATGTATCCCTGTAATCCCCCTATCCCCGTATTTAGCGTGTTTTTGTATCTTATAAACTTTACTTTAGTTAATTATGTCATGTTTAGTTTAAGGAGCCTATCCACAACAAGCTCTGCTTTTCCATAGGCTCCGCCACTTTATCTCTTAAGTTACACTTAATGGACAACTATTCTGAATAGTATGTACCGGCATTGTATGTAAATGTATAAAATAATCATTTTCAATATGTTGTTACACTCTTTGTAAAATGAGATATTGTGGAAACCAATAAACTATCTATCTATCTATCTATTAAATGCCTGAAACCCCTGCGCTTCATGGGCTCAGCCCCTCGGCCCCTTGGACCCCACGTCAATTAGTGACCTGCCATGCAGTGTCACCGCGTATAAGGTAGCAAAATATGATCATCTGACCGTAATTCAAAGACTAAAACCCATGAGATTCCGGGGGCTCTGACTCTTAACCCCCGCCAGGGCTTTTCCCCTGGACCCAAAGCCAATTTACGCTCGGTTACCTCGACCTGATTGTTAGTACTTTATCCCCCCCCCTAATTTGATAAACGTTCCGCGGGGCCTGCATGTAACATGTAAGGGTGGTAGTGATGCGGACTTTTTTGCCACCCCCCCCCTCCCCCTCCCCCAAACTTTTTTGCTCATTCCGCCACTGATTCAAACTGTAATTTCGAAGGAGCACCGTTCCACAAGACTTTAGCAAAAGCAATTCGACTCTTACTTGACAATTTTGTTCTAATTGGGGAAGGGGGTAACAGAAATAGAATTCAGGTTTGACACGGGAATATGTCGGCCCGACAGACGCTTGACATACTAAGATCGAGGTTCTATTGTGCGATTTCAATCTGGATGTCTGTCAAAGGTTACTGGGAATTTCCAGAGCCTAAAAAGAGATCGAGAAACTAAATACATGAATGTATATTACCACGTATGATCAGTGCACCACTACATTGTAAAGGCAGAGAGTATACTGATTTCATATAACACCTAGACCGATACGTATACTGACGGGAAAGACGTGAGTAAATTTCAATGTACATGTATGTCATTTCCAAAAGAAATGCAGTGAATTTTCGCAATATTTTCGTTTACATTGTCGTATATTCATGTCATTATAGGGCAACTCCCAGACATTTTTGAGACTTTGTCTGCATCTGGTTTGTAAAATTATCATTTTTATTAGTAGGTAGGGGTAGCAGATATGGGTAGATGTCTATGAGTTGAAAGATGGACAGCGATTGAGCCAAGACTAAGATGAGAATGACGGGTGTTTGGGAAATTATATCAGTTTGTTAAACCATGAAGAAACAGGCTACACAAATAAAACTTAACAAAACAGAGATTTGGCTGGAGACCATAACAGTGTTATGCCCTTGATCGTGAACCCGGAAGTAACGTTTGTCGCATTAGACAAACATATTGATATCGTTCCTATGTATATATTCTTAGTGTTTGTTTGACCTGCCAGAAAATTGTCGCAATTTTTTTTGTTTTTGTGATTTAAACTACAAAATGACACATTTGTAATGAACTACTATTCTTGCATAATATGTAGATATAAATACACATGGTAAACATTTCATCTTGCGTGATTGACATAGTTGTCGTATTAGTTGAGGTGTAGTGTGGTAGGGTGGTTCATTCACTTGACTCTCAAGCTAAGAGATGGGGTTTCGAATCCCAGCCCGGCATTAACGTCATTCAGAATTGTGGTACTGTGTTGTTGTACTGTGTGTGTGTGGGGGGGGGGGGGCAGGGCAGACATCTGTTCCGTAGACGCTTGACAAACTGAAATCGAGGTTTCAGTCTGTCAAAGGTTGCTGGGAATTCCCAGTCACTGAGAAAAGACTGACAAACTAAATATTGATAATTATGTACTGTAGTACTAATAATGATAAGTGCACCACTGCATTGAAAAGGCAAAGCGTATTCAGGTTTACATAATAACGGTAAGTAATAACGGGAAAAGAGGTGAATGAATGAAAATGTCCGTGTCATTTCCAAAATTAATGCAAATAAAAAATACCAATATTTTCGTTTTACTTTGTCGTATATAACTATATGAGGCTAATTCCAAAGCACTTGTGAAGATTTTATTTTGTTTTTTGATCTGGTTTGTAAAACCATCATTTTCCCTGGACTGAAATAGTTGGGTCTGGGTCTAGATGTCTTTGAGGTGATACATGGAGAGCGATCGAGCTAAGACCAAGATGACAATGACGAACGTTTAGGATATGATATCAGTTTAGTAAAAATTGAAGAAACAGGTAAAAAAAAAAAAAATTGAAGAAATAGGGTGAAAAACAAAACAAATAAACACACCTTTCGAATTCCATCAGAATAATCAAAGTTACACTAATCATTTCGTTTTTAACCTTTTTTTTAATCTTGTATTCCTGTAGAATTCGAATCATGGCTGACGCATTAAAGAATGTCATTGCTCAGAGTCTGGAGTGTCCTGTATGTCTGAATACCTTCACCGATCCCAAGATCCTGTCTTGTTCTCACACCTACTGTAAGGCCTGTCTGGACAACCTTTTGGAATGCAATGGTAACCACGAGACGCTCCGATGCCCTGTCTGCAGAGCTGAAACCCAAGTCCCAAACCAAGAAGTCAGCAAATTACCGGCAAGTCTAGCTTTGAAGTCTCTCATAGAGGACATGAAGAATCAATCTCAGTTTTGCACCAGTTGTAAATCCGAGGACAAGCCCCAAGCTGTTGTCTACTGTCAAGACTGTGGCAAGTATTTTTGTAGCACTTGCCAAAACACACACTCTCAGTGGCCAGACTTCATCAGTCATGAGGTCTTACCCATGAGTGAGATCCTATCAGGAAAGATGTCAGTACGTAGATACCGTAAATGCAGGAAACACCCTCAAGATGATGAGGAGTGCTTCTGTTCCGATTGCAGGAGATTCGCCTGCTTCAGGTGTGTTGTCATGGAGCATTCAAACGAAGGGCATCGGGTCATTGACGCAGCTGTTTATAAAAGCAGCCATATAAAGAGTATCAAGGACATCAAATCAAAGGCGGGCAAGAAACGCTCTTGCTTTCAGAAATACGTTGATTTCATCGACGAACAGAAGAAGCATGTGGGCAATGTTCAGAAGCAGTGTACAGATCATATCAACAAAGTATATGAGGAATCAATCCAACAGTTGACAGAGAAGAAAGAAATACTCATTGGTGAAGTCAAGGGTAGGACCGAAGGAGTCAAGAAAGAACTGGACGAAATGAAGAAATCGGCTGTGGAGCACATCACTCACCTGACAACCATAGCTGATGTGGTTACCAATAGGACAAAGATACCGTTAGATATGGATGCTTTGGCTGCACACGACACTCTATGTCAAGACTTGCAAGAGGCTTTGAAACAAGAAGATCCTGACTACAAGCAGCCAAGGCAATCGAGCAAGAAAGGAAAAAGTGTCAGTTTTAAGAGAAACATTGAATTGGACAAGTTAGCTCTCGGTAAGATCGTAAATGCAGTTACAAAGAACATCGCTTTGCCTTCTAAGGATAGCATGCATGCCATGGTTGGTACACCAGACGGTAGGATGGCAATGGGGTGCTTGAGAGGTGGCGTGGAGATCTTCTCTGCTGATGGTCAGCTCCAGCAGACAGTTCTCAAGGATGTTAGGATTCGTGGAGTAGGGTTCCTCTCTGATGATCGGTATGTTGTACTTGATAGCTCAAGCAAGATCACACTGTACACACCAGAATACACAAAGTTAAATGTAATGTTTAAGACTCTGAGTTTCATTGAAGGTGGACATGTTAACCTCACTGTAGACGGTGACGATCAGATATATGTTAGCTATACGAAAACCCACACGATCCAGGTATTCTCACCAAGAGGTGGGAAGGCGATCAGGGAGATACCATGTGATGGGTATACACCTCAGCAGATTACTAGTTATAATGATTTCCTGATCATCAAATCTCGTAATGCAATACGACTGATTGACAAACAAGGTGTTGTTAAGTTTCAATTAACGGGATTAGGTCATAGCTTATACGCTGCTGTGTCTCAAAGGAATACAATCCTGATAGCCAAGTTAAAGCGCGACGTACGTTTAGTTAGCATTGATGAGTACTCTAACGAGCTGAAGCATGTCCAGAATCTCGTCTTTGATTCCAAGGTTGAGAAGTCCTCGGAAGAGTGGTACTATCTCCAGCAGTATCGATCAGGAGAGATCGCTTTCTGTACTCGTGATAGACTATATATATTCCCCTGAAAAAATGGATGACTCCCCCCTAATACTTGCACTGTATGATATCACTGTCTTCAGGCCCGTAGAAAGAGGGGGACACGATGTGCATGACAGGATCTATTTTTCTGGTATAAACAGGCACGCTAAAACGGACCCATGCCCGGCCCCTTTTTCAAAAGCTTCCAACAAGCCTGGTATTGTATTTCTGTGACTTCATAAAGTGTAACATCCAATTGAATCAGTTACATATCGAACTAGGTGATTTGAGTTTTAGTGGGTTTTTCAGAAATGATATTCCTAGATCATGTAGATTTATTTGAAAGATTGAACATTCAAGTTTCTAAAAAGTTACCTTTCTTTTAATATTCATGAGGTCTTAGCCATGAGTGAGAACGTATCAGGCAAGGTGTCAGTACGTCGATACCGTAAATGCAGGAAACACCCCAAAGAGGATGAGGAGTGTTTCTGTCCCGACTGCAGGATATTTGCCTGCTTCAGGTGTGTTGTCATGGAACATACAAACGAAGGACATCGGGTCATCGAGGCAGCTGTTTATGAAAAAAGCCATATGAAGAAGTAACCCACTAAAACTCAATTCACCTAGTTCGATATTCTTTGGATGTTTTTATCTTTTGTTGTTGATGAAGCCTCTACATGTGTATGTTACTGTTTTGGAAGCTGTTGGATATGTAATTAATGATGTAGACACAATTTTATAATTGTGGACTTAAAGAATATTTTACATGAGATAATCATCCTAGTAAAGTAATTTGATATATTATGTATTACCGTTTAGTACATTGACTATTTTTTTCTTTATTTTTCTACATTGCATTTCAGTCTATTAGTTGTCCGATTAATCAAACTATTAAACAGAATTACCCATAATAATGAGAGGATATACCCACTTTTCATATTAATGTCTACTTCTTACAACCTCTCTAGTTGTGTACTTAAGAGTTTGAGAGTTTTGAAAGTCGACACATTGTTTGCATGATATATGATGTAAAAGTATTTCAAAACCAACAAGGATTAATATATTGATTGGATGGACTGTGGTATCTTGTTTTCTTTTTTCCATGTATACTTTCAGAAGCGGCTTTATGAAACGATTTTGCCACTGTAATGTAATTTTAAGCGATACAGGAATTTTGTACCATAAAGTAATTAATTTTCATATCTAAAACCACCTCTGTTTCTTCAAATGTGTTATCTTTCAGATTTGTTTCTCCAATTTGCAAAAGCACGGCTATTGTGTTTATCAATTAGGGGACCTACATAACTGACGGTAATAATAATAATAATAATATTATTTTAAAGTCAACTCCAGCCCGGCAGTCACAAGTCAAGTCAAATTATCTGACGAACACCCCCTTAGAGTAATTTTATTAAATTTATTTGCGGGAGGGGGGCATACGTGTGTATAAAATGTGACAGCAGTTTTTACGCTATAGGGAGTTTGTGCAACCTAGTTGTACCACTGTTATACATGCATTTGTTTCTGATGCAGATATAATGTCTATTGTGATCGAGTCGTTATTCCATCTTTCTCATAATTTAGCACGCCTTCAAACATTTCTCCTTTATTCATGTAGATCATAATTGTATCTGTTTTTGGATATAAGACGATATACAGCAATACGGTAGCCAACCAAACTCGTATAACGTATTGTAAATGTTTTTTATTTTGTTAACCAAATAAATATTGATTCACATCGAATTTAGTCTGAATTTTACATCAATTTCATATATCGCACAGTTAAAAGAGATTTGTGCAAGAGAGTTGAATTAAATCCACGATATTCTCAGTCGTAATTGGTAACCCCATATTACAGTATATCTGGTTGGATACGGCGTTTCCACCTTCACGGGTTATTAGCACCGCTTGTCCTAAGCCCCGGATTATTTTGAATTCTGTTCTTAATAAAGATCTTAGCACCGCATTTCAAGAGTTAACACCCCAATTCCGGTGCTAACCCTCCTTTATAATTATTGACTATCGGATACCCCAAGTTGGTAAAAAGCGAGTGTAAAAACGAAGTGGGCTAAGGAAAATATTACCAATGTGAAAACATCTCTCTCTCTCTCTCTCTCTCTTTCTCCTTCTCACTCTTCTCCTTTCTTTCTCTCTCTCTCTCTCTCCCTCTCTCTCTCTCTCTTTCTCCTTCTCACTCTTCTCCTTTCTTTCTCTCTCTCTCTCTCTCCCTCTCTCTCTCTCTCTTTATCCCTCTCTCCAATCTCTCCCTTCTTCCCTTCTTCCCATCTTTCCCAGCTCAGTGGATATCAAACTTATTTCACTCAGTCACGGTATTTATCACCAAATGAATAATATTTTTCTCTATCCATTAACACTGCTAAAATGCCTTTGTCTAGGGCATATATTAGTCTAATATTTTCATTCTCATCAAAATTATGGTAATAAAGGAGATAAAATGTTTGAAACGGCATTATTTAATAACATTGATTGACCATTACCTGCATGCTGAACAAAGATCGGACATATAAAGTCAGAAAGAACTGCACCTGCAGGAGAATGAGATAAAGAGAGTGGAGTGCAAGGGAGACGGAGTCACTGAGAGGGGGGGGGGGGGGGGGGGGAGGAAGAGAGAGCTAGAGAAAGATAGAGAGAGGGGGAGAGAGAAAAGACATCCGCATACAGCAATATATCAAAAGAGAGAGAGAGAGATCATTATAACTGTAATCAAATTTTACATAAACAAATTTCTCGTAACATTATCGTTTTGAGCTCTTACCTTAATAGCATGTGATACTGCATGGGGCGCATTGGCGGATGCTGTGGGCCGATTGTACGAGAAAACCTTTCCTTGCCCCTTTCAGAATATATATAATTCCGTATCACAATCTTAAAGGGATATATCCTGACAATGAATGGCGAGAAAAAAGAAGTATTCACCATTCTCATTACCATTGTAACATGCTCCACAGTATTGATGCAAAACTTGCATGCATCCCTGTAATGCAGGCTCGGATTTTCTTGCTGAATGTATGCTTATCGGGATTGATTATGTCTCCGTTAGAATACTAACTGTTTTTGGCTAGCTTGCAGGTAATAGTGCGGTATGGTATGTAATCCCGTAGGATTTTTTTATTTTTTTTGTTGTTGTTGTTGTTGTTGTTACTGTTTTGGCTTCAAAAGGGTCCCAATTGGTCAAAAATGATGGGGTCCAAATTTTCAGACCCCTCCTTCACTTCCTGGGGGGGGGGGGGGGGGTCCATATTGGGCGCCAAAATGGCTTATATAAAGCGCAATAGGGAAATTTGGTGTCTTCGGGAAAATTTGAACCCCATCAATTTCTGATAGCTTGGACCCCAAAAGTCCTATACGGGAGCTGTTTCAGTGAGATACCTTACCACACTATAAGAGCCATCGGAAGAAAACAACATCTAAAGGGAGATGACGCGAAGACAGCACCTGAAGGCCACGGTGGAAGAATCGTCATCCGCCCGTCTGAACTGGATCACAAATGGAATTGACGATAATTATTGTTCGCCGCCGGTCTTTTCTCGATACACGTTCGACTGTATAGTTTTAACTCCGCAAAATGATGACGTCACAATTTACAGGCAATTTCTAGCTTTTCTTAGACAGTATAAATGTCAAGGTCATGATACCATTCTGTCCACGTGCTGTTGTTAGGAGATCTTTCAGGATTAATGAGTCAAGGTGGTAGATTCATGGGCACAACTAAATCTACCAGTGAGCTGATATGTTTTATCCCTCCTGCAGGAGGCCAAGGTCAGGGATACGCCACTGTGTCTCATCGAAAATTAAAAGAAACTCGTGCTGGCAGAGTATATGAGATGACTTTCGCCCTAATTGATAGGCCTATACTGGTCGGGGAAGTTCAAGACGTTTCAAAAAAAGTCTTGAGAGTAAACTCAAAGCCTACCAGTTCAGTCAAACGCAGAGTTCAGCTCGCCAGTAGAGTGGACATAGACATGACTGTCGATACCGGATCGAGTGTGACATCATCGTCAAAGAAGCCTTTCAGCCAACTAGAGTTAGGTTATCCAACTGCTCTAAAGCTGACATCCCAGTACTTGGTGCACTGCACATGTCTTCCAAAGTAGGCACTGGACGAGCCGATTGCTACATGTGACGTCGTACGTAAAGGATCAACACTCCTCGCGATCGATGGACCTGATCAACAAACTAGATTTTACAATCCAGTGCAGCACCATTCACGTCGAGCGCATCGAAGCCGACAACAGCAAGGTTTCGTCGTCAGCGAAGTTTCGCAAGCTGTTCGCACCAGGTTTGGGGAAAGCGAGAGAACTTGTCTTCAGGATACAAGCATCAAGATCAAACAAATTACATATATCAGAACACGAAATAGAGTGAGACAAAGAAACATAGAGGAGAAGGAAAAGAAAGGAGGATTGAAGAGAGAAGCGAAATTAGAATTAACTAACCTTTCATTCTAGTCCCCAACTCGGAGAAGCTTGATCCTGTAGATACATTCATCCTCACTCGTTCCTCCCATCCTTCTGCTTGACTATCACGAGAGCCTCAGAAGTAAACCTGAGAAGAAAACTTTCACCAGGTTTCAAAGATCACGCCTTTCTTTCACGAATAATGTGCATCATGGATTATCGCTCGATGTAGTCTGATCCTTAATCTTGAAAAGGGTTATACAAAAGGTAAGGGGTACTTATCAGAAAGCAAAAGGGACACGTGTCAGTAAAAGGGGATTTATCTGTAGTAAAAAAAGGGGGTACTTAAGGGAAAGGGGAATTTGCTACAAAGAAAAAGGGCACTTTTTAAAATAAAACGGGTGTCTTTCCGAGCACCGCGCCTCTGACTAAAAGTACGTTTAGAAAAGCATATTATCGTAAGTCCTCATTAAAAAACTAAACCCCCAATCTTGAATTTAGACAAATTGTCGTTTTTACTCACTTTTTGTGTTGAAATGAAATTGAAATGGTTAATATGTATAACTTTTCAGTGTTGGTTTACATGTTGTTCAGATATGAATACACATTGTACACATTTCATCTCGCATGATAATCATAGATGTCGTAGTAGTGAAGGTGTGATAGACTGCTTCATGTTCCTAACTCTCAGTCTAAGAGTTGATGTTTTGAATTCCTCTTTAATAAGAACAGGGGTGTTTCACAAAGACTAAGATCGACTTTAAGTTGGACCTAACTATTGCAGGTCGTTCATGCAAATATTTGCTCTCATTATTTACTGTCATTGGTCCCTCAAGGGACGTACTAATCATGATCACAAATCTACAGAATTTACATTTGTTGATAATTCATTATTGAAGGAAAAACATCATCTAAAGATCAGAAAGGTTAGAGCAAACAGTGACAAAAATGGCCTGCCATAGTTAAGTCCAACTTGTAGTCGATCTTAGTTTTTGTGAAACACTTCACCCCCCCCCCATGAATCTTTGAATTGAATTAAATTGCAGTCATATTTTTAATCAGGACAAAATCGGATATAAAGATATAAATATGATAGTAGGCTGTTTGAATATTACGCACCTGTCATAATCGGGTGACAGTTACACGTGCCGAATATGTTATTTGCAATTTAAAAATACGAGGGGAGGGAGGCACTGCCCCCTCCACCCTACGTCTTGTAGGCCTAAGCAATAAAGGCGAAATAGCCCCTACACAACCCGAAAATATCATAAATCGAACAACTTATTAGCTTTCTAGACGATAGTTAGACCAGTATTAGGTAACGTTCTAAGATCGAATATCTTCTTTACTTCTCTCTAGCTGTCCGGCCAAATGTGTTTTGCATCAGTATAGTATAGTATAGCGCCATCTCTAACATTCCAACCACTGCGTACTGATGGAAGGGGGTGGGGTGGGTTCATTTCTAACCAGTGATTTACACATGTTGCTAAAATGACATGATTTTCCGGGATTTTTGCTCACTTTTTTGTAAATATTACTTTATTATGCGTTTGTTGAAAAATGACAGATTCCCAAATTTACTATCAGGCAAAAATTATGCTTATTTAGAAGCCTACATGTCAGGGCACGCGGAACGGATGGGCTTGCCGGGCTTGAGCCCCTTCCTCCTTTTCTGATGTTAAAAATAAATAAAAAGAAAGAAATAAAGAAAGCCAGTGTTAATGAGGTATCAAGATATGCTCATCTGACCGTCATTAATTGCCTAAAACCCCTAAGGCGGCCTCTGAATGCTCATCTGACCATTATTAAATGCTTTAAACCCCTACGCTTCATGGGCTCAGCCCCTCGGCCTCCTGGACCCCACGCTAACTAGTGACCTGCCAGTATCACCGTGAATAAGGTAGCAAAATATGCTAATCTGACCGTAATTAAATGCTTAAAATCCCGCTCGCTTAGCTCAACCTGATCGTAAATAATTTAGCCCTTTCACCCCCCCCCCCACTTTGAAAAACGTTCCTTGGAGCCTGCATGTAACATGTATCTTGTAAAAGTGGTGGTGATGCGGCTTTTTTTTTTGCCCTACCCCCTAACGTTTTTGCCTATTCCGCCACTGATTCAAACTGTAATTTCGAAGGAGCACCGTTCCACAAGACTTTATCAAAAGCAATTCGACTCTTACTTGATAATTTTTTTCTAATGGGGGAAGGGGGTAACAGAAATAGAATTTAGGTTTGACACGGGAATATGTCGGCCAGACAGACGCTTTTTTTTTGTAGCATTGTTTTATTGTATTCATTCAGTACAAAATATATAACAAACAAACATACAGCTTCATCGATTTACATATCATATCAAAATATAAAGAAAATTGTACATCTCTCAAAAAATACATAAGATAGTTTAATACACAGTACATAATGTTTTCAAATTAATTATACTTAACGATATTATAATCAAAGAGTTACCTACAGACAGACAGACACACCACACACGCTCACATACTCAGACACACATACAAACTTACATATCCCCCTCCCCCCTTCATTCCAAAGCTCAACAAATCCCCCCTCCCTTCCCGAGCATTCACATCTACATATTTGTTGGAAATCCTGTCTCTTCCTTTTCTTTAAGACCAAATTATATATTTTTTAAAAAATATTAAAAAAATGTCTGAGTCTGAGAAAAAAGTATTTGCCTCGCCGTCCTTAACTGTGGAAGTTGTCCCATTTTCTGAAGTGAAGCGTTAAAGTGCCTCTCTCCCCCGCTAATTCCTTTTCTTCTTGCCTATTTTCTATAATTTTTTTTTTTTATTTCTTGAGGAATTGGGGGTCTATTTTTAGTTGAACTATATTTAAAAATCATATGTTTTATTGAAAGAATAATGTGATTTAACAGTTGTTCTTCTCCCGCATTGGATCTTTTTATCCCGATATGAATTTTTTGCCAGTGTAGATTGTTTAATGCTGATAAAGCAAAAAGGTCACCGCAGTCCTTCCAAATATTTGCTACCTTTTCACAGGTAAAATACAGATGCTCATAGGTTTCTTCGTGTTTATTGCAAAAGGAGCAAAGATTGCTCACTGCATGTTTGAAAGTGTATAGATGCTTATTTGTATAAATTAAATTATATAACATTTTATATTGAAATTCCCTCAGCTTTCTGTCTAGAGTGGATTTTCGGGGTCTTAAGAAAATTGTTCTCGTGTCATTTTCGACCATATTGTATGTACGTTCTAAGTTGCATGTAGCATAAGATTTTTCAGTTCTCATTTTTAACAATGTACTATAGATATATTTTGATGTTATGCCTTGCAAAGAGTGAGGGTTTCCGTTAATAATGAATTCTAAACTTAATTCGGTATCCTCACAAGGATGTTCATATATATTCAAAAGAGTTTTCCATGAGAATGGAATGCCTTCATATAACTGTTTTATTATATTTATTTCATTGTTGTTTAAACCCATTTTCTTAAATTCTGTGATAGATTTCAATTCACCTTTCTTATCAACAATATGATGTATTTTGAAAACATTTTTCAGAAATAAGTCTTCATGGAAATATATTTGCCCCTGAATGCGGATACATCTATTATTATAAATAATTTGATTTCTTTTTGAAATTTCGTTCTTAAGCAAAAAGGCTTTTGTCTCCAGCCAAGCCTCCAGCATGCTACGGTAAAAATCTGGTAATGACAGTGCAAGTAAATCTGGCGATACATTACTGAAAAAAATCAAGAGGCCGCCATATTTTCTAGTCAGGTATTTAAAATAACGTTTCCAAATCATATTTGAATCTCCTGTTTTAAGTCTTTTCATCCACATGATTCTTTGTGTTCGAATAAATAATTGAAAATCTGTCAATTTAAGACCTCCCTTATCGTAATCTAAAAACATAGTACTCCGTCTGATTTTATCTTTTCCATTTCATAAAAAAATCAAATATTAACACTTCAATTTCACGGAATGCCCACGGCGGTACAGGTGTGAGTGATGATACATATACTAATTTTGATAGAACAAAAGTCTTAATTAGTTGAATTTTCCCCATCAAAGTCAAATCTCTTTGTTTCCACCACATAAGCAGCTTTTTAATTTTACTTAAGATTTCTTTGTAATTGATTTTTGTCTGGCTTTCCACGTCTAACGTAAACTGTACACCTAATATCTTTACAATGTTTACTATCTTACCAAATGGAACTACATCTTTATCCGCGTTAGGACTCAACAATAATACAAAGGTTTGGTTTCTATTCATCTTCAATCCAGACATATCTGCAAATCTAGTAAACAATGAGTTTAGTCTATTAAAATATTCAATATCTTGAACAAACAACGACATGTCATCTGCATAAAGAATTTGTTTAACGTGAATATCATCAAAGGGAACCCCATGAATAGCCGAGTCGTTGCGGATTGCGCGAGCAAGAATCTCAATGCAAAGTAAAAAATAAATATGCAGACAAAGGATCACCTTGTCTTACACCTTTCTGAATAGAAAAATATCCAGTTGACATACTGACATACTGAGATACTGACATACTGAGATCGATATTCTATTGTGCGATTTCAATCTGGATGTCTGTCAAAGGTTACTGGGAATTCCCAGTCACTAAAATTAGAATGACAAGCTAGATACAAAGATGTATATTACCACGTATGATCAGTGCACCACTACATTGTAAAGGCAGAGAGTATACTGATTTCATATAACACCTAGACCGATACGTACTGACGGAAAGAGACGTGAGTAAAATTTCAATGTAGACGTATGTCATTTCCAAAAGAAATCCAGTGAATTTTCGCAATATTTTCGTTTACATTGTCGTATATTCATTTCATAATAGGCCAACTCCCAGACACTTGTGAGGCTTTGCCTGTTTGTATCTGGTTTGTAGAATTATCATTTTCATTAGACTGAAATAGTTGGGTCTGTGTCTAGATGTCTATGAGTTGATAAATGGACAGCGATTGAGCCAAGACTAAGATGAGAATGACGGGTGTTTAGTAAATTATTTCAGTCTGTTAAACCATGAAGAAACAGTTTACACAAATACAACTTAACAAAACAGAGCTTTGAAACCAGACCATAAGTGTTGAATGTACTTCATCGTGAACATGAAAGTAACGTTTGTCGCATTAGACAAACATATTGATATCGTTCCTATGTATATATTATTTGTGTTTGTTTGACCTGGAGAAAATTGTCGCGATTTTGTTTTGTTTTTTGTGATTTAAACTACATAATTACACATAATTATGTAATGGACTACTATTCTTGCATAATATGTAGATACAAATACACATGGTAAACATTTCATCTTGCTTGATTGACATAGGTGTCGTATTAGTTGAGGTGTAGTAGAGTGGTTCATTCACTTGACTCTCAATCTAAGAGATGGGGTTTCGAATCCCAGCCCGGCATTAACGTCATTCAGAATTGTGGTACTGTGTTGTTGTACTGAGCGTGTGTGTGTGTGTGGTGGTGCGTGCGTGCGTGTGGGTGTGTGTGTGTGTGGGGGGGGGGGGGGGAGCAGGACAGACACATATTCCGTAGACGCTTGACAAACTGAACTCGAGGGTTCAGTCTGTCAAAGGTTACTGGGAATTCCCAGTCACTAAGAATAGACTGACAAACTTAATAATGACATATAATATGTAGTACTAATAATGATAGTTTGTCATGGATATCTCTTGTTTACTTAAGATTAATATTGACAGAGAGATTAGCGTTGTAACAACGATCGCATTCTGGTGTATGTACAAAATGTTAGTCATCCGGAATAAGTATGGATTTAATGAAAACCGTTTCAAACTAAGATGCGTATTTAAAAGAGAAACCAAAAACAGAATTGTTGTAAATCAAGAGCTTAAAAAGACTGACCAGAGGTTGCCAAAGAAACTGTTACAAGCACTTTAGATGAAAAGTAGCAAAATGTTGTATAGTTGAGAAAAAATACGCGATTTCTCTTGAAATTATGCGTCAACTGTATTTGTTCTCACAACTTTATTCTTATTAAACACCTCATCAGATATTGTAAAGGCAAAGAGTATACGTGTTTACCTTATTTGATATAACACCCAGACTGGTACGTAATGACGGAAAAAGAGGTGAGTGAATACAAATGTCCGTGTCATTTCCAAAATAAATGCAAATAAACATTACTAGTATTTTCGTATATGTCGTTGTTGTTGTTGCTGTTGTTTAAGTTGTTATGACGTGTATCATTCATTTATGAATATTTACGTATATAACTATATTAGGCTGATTCCCAGACACTTGTGAAGGGTTTTTTTTAATCTGGTTTGTAAAATCATCATTTTCCTTGGATTGAAATAGTTGGGACTGGGTTTAGATGTCTCTGAGGTTTTTACAAACCTGGTTTGTTAAAACGCGTCGAAACGCGTCATATGACGCACGAAAACCTAGGTTTGTCGACAAACCTCCTTTGTGAATTCGGGCCTAAGAGTTGCACGTCCTTGATCGTGAACCCTGAAGTAACATTTGTCGCATTAATAAACTTGGGATCGTAGTAATATCGTTCATAAGTATAACTTATCAGTGTTTGTTTGTTACGGGGGGAAATGTGACGATTTTGGTATGTTATTGTGATTTGAATTACGAAGGCGTCATGAATTATTATTCTTACATGTTTAATGTAAATATGAATACACTTGGAAAATATTTCACGTAATTATGCGATTCTTAACATAGCTAACATTTCAGCTAATGATTCTGCCAAACCAGGGCAATATCATTGCCTCTGTACAATCACAATAATCTTTTTTTTAATAGTATATTCCAGTGTGCATAAGAACATGTTAAAATACAGTACTGCTTTTGATACTTCATCAGCTTTAAAAGTAAAGCTCATCAGTATGTGTAAAGAAGGGATTAGACCACACTGCAAGGTCACTGGACAGGTGGTTATCTCATCAACTCAGCTCTTAAATAACATAAGAACAAGAAGATCATGGGGGACCAATGGTCATCGATTAGGCACTGTTTGTTATATAGAGGGCGCAAGTAGATACAAGTAGTGCAGTGGGTCTTTAATACAAAATGTTGCTTACTAAGTTTTAGAGTCGTTCAAAGCCTATTATCTTCATCATATCTCAGGGTAAATCACGGATCATATTTGTTTTCGTTAAAAGTTACACATTTCGAATGATAATTGGTGTTTTGTACTTTTAAACACAGATGAATACTCGAGACAGATAATAAGCACACGTTTGATACTCTTGGTATAAGATTCCAAAGCAAGTTTATTTCGCTCCGCGCATGTTCAGCTATTATTGTGACTCATGGTATAACATCATCATCAATATAATTATGACACTTGGTTTCAGATTAATGAAGAAATAATGTAATGATTATTTTTCCTATGACAAACTGCTAACATGTCAATGTATTGGTAAATTTTATTTCTGAGACTCATGATTATTTTTTTACCCCACGGTTTACCTTTTACCATGGGCTAATTCAACTGGTGCAATGTATACGTCAGATTACAAAAAAATCTACTTGCACAACTAGTTGCGATACATATAGAGGTGTTGCGGTGTATTCTATAGTGGATATGTTGCTTGATTGTGAATCACATAGTTCGCGGTTCGAGTCCCACCACGGCACTAATGTCTTTTGGTAAGACAGTTCGCTACGTACCTTTGCCACTCTCCTCCCATCACAGGTGTATAGTGACAGTGAATGATTATATGAGCACATTAATATCATGGTAGGTTGGCTAAAGCCGGGGTAGTAATAAGATTGCTGGGCCCTTGGGGAGAACAGTATGTCTATTGATGAGGACTGGGTAAACAAGGCATCATCATTATTATGAGGATTATTGTTATTTTTGTTGATATAATTATTATCATTATCATTATTATTATCATTATTGATATTTATGATCATCATCCTTTATTATTATTATCCCCTCATCGACGAAGTCGGAGGTGATATAGTTATTATTAGCATTATTATTATTATCATCATCATCATTTCCCCCTCATTATAATCTATATAGACTGCATGAAGAGCGACAAGGAAACAGTTTAATTTTTTTTTCTTCATTTAATACCTCCTTCAGTTGATATGATATAAATCAATTTTTAACAAGAAATAACGGAATATCATATTTTGTACGCGTTATATTCTGTAAGGAAAAGGCGTGAAGAAAATTATAAACATTCCTCTTTAATACGTTCAGATGAATCTTTATGTTTTTTTTCCTTTTCTTTTGTCTCGTATTCCTGTAGAATTTGCATCATGGCTGATGCATTAAAGAATGTCATTGCTCAGAGTTTAGAGTGTCCTGTATGTCTGGAAACCTTCACCGATCCCAAGATCCTGTCTTGTTCTCACACCTACTGCAAGGCCTGCCTGGACAACCTCTTGGAATGCCATGGTAACGACAAGACGCTCCGATGCCCTGTCTGCAGAGCTGAAACCCAGGTCCCAAACCAGGAAGTCAGCAAATTACCGTCAAGTCTAGCTTTGAAGTCTCTCATAGAGGACATGAAGAATCAATCTCAGTTTTGCACCAATTGTAAATCCGAGGACAAACCCCAAGCTGATGTCTACTGTCAAGACTGTGGCAAGTATTTCTGTAGCACTTGCCACAACAAACACTCTCATTGGCCAGACTTCATCAGTCATGAGGTTTTAGCCATGAGTGAGATCGTATCAGGCAAGGTGTCAGTACGTAGATACCGTAAATGCAGGAAACACCCCAAAGAGGATGAGGAGTGCTTCTGTTCCGACTGCAGAAGATTTGCCTGCTTCAGGTGTGTTGTCATGGAGCATAAAGACGAAGGACATCGGATCATCGAGGCGGCTGTTTATGAAAGCCGCCATTCGAAGATTATTGAGGACCTCAAATCAAAGGCGGACAAGAAACGCTCTTGCTTTCAGAAATACGTTGATTTCATTGATGAACAGAAGGAGCATGTGAGCAATGTTCAGATGCAGTGTACAGATGATATCAACACAGCATTTGAGGAATCAGCACTTCAGTTGACAAAGAAGAAAGAAATCCTCATTGATGAAGTCAAGGGTAGGACCGAAGGAGCAGAGAAAGAACTGGACGAAATGAAAAAATCGGCTCAGGAGCAACTCACTCACTTGACCACCATAGCTGACGTGGTAACCAATAGGACAAAGATACCGTCAGATATGGATGCTTTGGCTGCACATGACACTCTATGTCAAGACTTACAAGAGGCCTTGAAACATGAAGATCCTGACTACAAGCAGCCGATGCAATCGAGCAAGAAAGGAAAAAGTGTCAGTTTTAAGAGAAACGTTGGAATGGACGAGATAGATCTTGGTAAGATCGTAAATGCAGTTGCAAAGAACATCGCTTTGCCTACGAAGGATAGCATGAATGTTATAGTTGGTACACCTGACGGCAGGATGGCAGTGGGATGTCGTAATGATGGCGTGGAGATCTTCTCTGCTGATGGTCAGCACCAGCAGACAGTTCTCAAACATGTGGGGATTCGTGGAGTAGGGTTCCTCTCTGATGATCGGTATGTTATACTTGATCATTCAAACAACATCACACTGTACACACTAGAGTACACAAAGTTGAATGTAATGTTCGAGACTTTGAGTAACGATGAAGGTGGATTTGCTGTTCTCACTGTAGACGGGGACGATCAGATCTATGTTGGCTACAGAAAAGCCCAAAAGATCCAGGTATTCTCATCAGCAGGTGGTCAGGCGATCAGGGAGATACCATGTGATGGGTATGAACCTCAGCAGATTACTAGTTGTAATGATTACCTGATCATCAGATCTCGTCATACAATACGATTGATTGACAAACAAGGTGTTGTATACTATAAATTAGCGAAATCAGGATCTCGAAATCTCGATCTATTTGCTGCGGTGTCCCAAATGAATACAATCCTGATAGCCACCGTGAAGCACGATGTAGGTTTGGTCAGCATTGATGAGTACACTAACGAGCTGAAGCATGTCCAGAACCTCATTGGTTACAAGATTGAGAAGCCTGAGAGAGAGTGGTACTTTCTCCAGCAGTACCGATCAGGAGAGATCGCTTTCTGCACTGCTGATAGACTCTATATATTCCACTAAATATAATGGATGACTACCCTACTTGCACTGTATGACATCACTGTCTAGCTTCATGCCCGTAGAGGTTGGGGTGCGATGAGTGTTACTCGACCTCTTTTTCATGGTCAAAATAGGCACGCTGAAATATTTAGTACGACATAACATTTCGTTGAAAAATGGACCTATCCCCGCCCCCTTTTTTAAAAGCTACCAACAGGACTGGTTTTTCTGTGACTTCCTAAAGTGTATTATTTAAGATCGAGTGGAATGGAGTTTGGGTGACTGTTTCAGAAATAACATTCCTAGATCATGTTAATCAATTTGAATGATTGAACCTTTCCTAAATATATAAAGTAACCTTTGTTTTGATAGACTTGATGATTACTCTGCATGTGAATCTGATTATTTGTTTGTAACTTTTGTAAATGAATAAATGATGTAGACACAATTCAATTGTGGACTATTTTACTATTGGAGATAATAAATCTTGTAATGGCTCTATATTTAATTTAATTTTCTTTATTTACTACATTGCATTTCAATTTTTCTAGTATTGAACTAAAGAGTTAAAGGTTTTTGAATGTCGACCTATTGGTTGTATGAATTGATATATGTTGTATAAGTATTGTAAAAGCAATTGTCAACATAAGGATTAATGTTTTAATTTGATGGACTGTGATATCTTGTATTCTGTTTTCTATGTTTACTTTCCTTCTTGCAAAGTACATAGGAGAAATGACATAGAACTTGTCGTAAATACCCGATTCATTTATTAACTCTTTGGAGATATTTCGTTTTGTCTGTGTGTCCATTTTTTCAGTTTATTGTTGATAGCCATTTTTGTCAATCCTATCTAAACCCATACAAAAAAATGGTATGTATTAGAAAGGAATCTCACTAACTTCAACGAATGCAGAACAATTAGAGGAATTGGTCTTTATAGGTTTTTAAAAAGCTGAAAATTGTTATTTTAAATATTTTTATTATATTTTATATGTTCGCTTTGTTCTAAAGATTGCATTAAACATCACCCAGCAATTTTCTTTGTCATACCTATGACCGAAATTTGAAATTGCAAACATGTTCTTATAGATCCTCCTGTTTTTTAATAAAAAATACACTATCATCAAAATTTTATTTTTTAAAAGAAGATATTTGGGGGACATTTTCCTTATAAAACAAATGGAAAGGCGATCGCAATTAGAGTTGCCTATCTAAAGGGGGCTAAAAAGCTTCACAACTACCGGTACATTGATTTCTTCTTAATTTTTAGATTTATTCCCCGTTTCTTACGTTTTCTTCATCGACGTGATGTGAGGTGTACTTCACCTTTCATTATGCATCCCTGTCATTTTGGAAAGAGTGTGCACTTGTAGCCACCGGGAATGCCTCCTATTTCAGAATGTTCTTATATCAATAACTCCCTGTTTGTCTTTGTCTCTTTCGAATTATAAGTGATTCCTTGACCTTGTTAACCTTTCTACTCGTGCCATTGCTCAAACTTAATCTAACAGAATTCGAAATAGAAAAGTTGCTATAACGGTCATGACATTGTAGACTGTTGGTCATAAAGGTGGAAAAAAAAATTACCCCAATATATGGAATTATTTTGACAATGATTTATTCCTAATAGATATAGAAAACAGTATACATTCTCATGTTTTATTGAATTATAATTAGCGAGTGTTATTTTGTGCGTGACCGCTAAAGCACGACTACTATGTTTATAAACTAGGAACCCTACGTCCTTAAGTCATAACTGACGGTAATGAGGATTAATACCTCACAAAAGGACACTAATATAGCTAATCGACACGGTTTTGATCATGGGGCCTCACAGTTACGAGACCAATGCTTTGCCACTGAATCATGACTGTACGTAGCGGGGGCTAGGGCAGGGGGTAGCCCCCACTAATAGAATAAAAAACAAAGAAATTGAAATCATTAAATGAATTATCAATAATTCATTGCATTTTCCCCCGGTTCCCAACAGGAAAAATCCATCTGTACGGCCATGCATTATGGTTCAAGGCATGGCCGTTACGGTTTGATACTTTATCAACAGCATTTCAGAGAGTTTATCAATTCAGCTTCAAACCAAGATAATGATAAACCAAGATTTCAAACTGAATAACAAAACAAACATCAAAAGTAATATACAAAACTCGCGCAAAATATTAATCTTTATTTGAACCTTTTTCTATTAATTTCATTGATCTGTAATATTATGTCATGCACTTTGATGTGTATTGTTTGTGGTAGGAATGTTGTGTTCTGTCATGTCATTATAATCTGGTACATGTATTTAACTAATAACTATATCTTCTTTAGGTCGCCCACTTATAAAGGTCACTTCCTTTCTGCTTGGCTACTACCTTCAAGCAATTTTGATATTTTTATACCAATGCATATACATGTATTCTATTATTTTGTGTTACAATGTATCATTCCATGTACACGTATGTATGTTATTCATTGCAATGATGTCTTGAATTGGATTGAAACAAAACTATAGTTAGTAATACGACATTGTATATGTCTTTACAAAACAAAATATGAAATCTGTAGTGTCTACGAGATGATTTGCAGGGGAGGGGGGCACAATTGTGTATAAAAGGGGCAGCAGTTTTTACGCTAGAGGGAGCTTGTGCACCATAGTAATGTTGTAACAGTATTATATATGAAATGTAATCCGGTTTCTAGTTTCACGACTTTGAACTTTCCTCTACGTGTGGATAATTTTTCTGTTTTCTGGATATAATACAATATAGAACAATACGGTAGCCATCCAAACTTTCATGAGGTATTGTAAATAGTTTTAGTTTGATTACCAAATAAATTTTGATTCACATCTAATTCAGTCTGAATTTTAGGTTAATTTTATGAATCGCACAGTTGAAAGGGCTTTTCTTGCAAGAGAGTCGCATTAATTAAATGGTAATCCAACCTTAGTAATAATTTCATTTTCAACGCAAGAGATGAGAGAAACAGATGCGAGAACGTGTGAAATAAATTGATAAATTAGATGTAAAAAGTATCAATAATATCTAAATTTCCCGTAAGTGCCTTCTCCCTTGGGAACCGACTTAAAACAGGGGCACTTATTAAATAGGAAGAGGGGCACCCGCGAAAGTAAAAGGGATACAACAGAAGGGCATTTCTCATACCTAATAAGGGACACGCATCAGAAAAGGGGCACTTATAAGACTTTTTAAAGTAAAATGGCGCCTACTCGAGTACCGCCTCTGACTAAAAATACATTTTGAACGGCATTTTATTATAGTTCCTCTTAAAAAGATTGACCCCCAATCTTGTAGTTTGACAAATTGACGTTTTAACTAATTTGTTGTGTTGCAAAAAATCGGAAAGTTGTCTGACGCTACGTGAGTGACAGCCAATTTGTATTGCCTATACGCAACGTGATTACAACTGTGAAATCAATTGGAAAATGTTTTGTCAAATTTCATTCAAACTTTCTTTTGTCCGCTTCTCTGATTTGTCTGCTTTCTTTTGTAGTTGGATTGCCCTTTAAACTTTAACGTGGTTTTGGACTAACTATTAAAGTTATATGGAGAAAAAAAATTCAGGCTAGCAAACTGTCGGAATATCATACGATCTATGAAATACGTTTATTTTGTACAGCTTGTAAAACTAAAGAGAGAATTATGAGATACATGTTTATGACAAAATGTACATGAGAATTTGAGGAACATTGATGATGTAGACATAAAAAGGTAGAATGAAGGAAACAAATGATTTAAGAGGAAGAAGGGATGGTCGAAATAAATGTTGAACGAGACGAAGAAATTGGAAGACTTAGTGGATATGTGGGGGCTTTTATGAACAATAAGCGTGTGTTAGAGAGAACAAGAATGTGGGTCTATTCTGGAAGTGGGTGAGTGCGTGTGTGTGTTTATATTAGTTTTAATTGTTTTTATATTCTTTCTTGTTAATTATTAAAGATAGCTTTAAAAACTGAAAACTGAATCCCCTAGGAGATTGTGGCGTTACATCTGACTATTGTCAGAGCAACAATAGTGCCGACACCGTGACCCCGTATCGCCAAAACCAAAGGCAAAATTAGAAGTTCATATATCTTCATGATCTTCATCAAAAGAATTCAAGCACAAACATTAATAAGTCAGTGTTTAACAATTTCAAACGTAGACAGGTGACTCAATAAAGCGAGTGAGGGACCGGAAGTCAGTGTGGCACTCCCATTTAACCCCCTGTTTAATGTGTACACATGTGGAAAAAGACAGTTATGACACTGCCTCCTGTTTTCCTTGTTAGATTTTTCCTTCTTAAACTTGAGAAAAAAACATCATGAACATTTTTTTTTCTTCTTGCCTTCATTCTTGACAAATGTTAAAAATCTGAGTATTGTTTTCTTTGATTATTATAAAATTGTTGGGGAAACTAACTAGTTTGCAAATTTAGCTTAAATACCAGATCCCCATCAAAATGGAATAGGGATGCACCAGAACTTAAGTATAGACCCATTGCAAGAGACAAATGCAATTTTGCATACGGCAGAAGATTTATTCTAGAACACATTTGTAACATTTACGTATTAACTTTTATTAAATAATTTCGTGTATAAAATCTCCATGAAGTTACAGGGAACTGACAGACATTCCAATATGAATATACAAATATTCCATGTTGAACTAGATAGATACACATTATTGTACATTTACAAAGTTACGGTTCTTAAAAAAATAACAGAATAAGAATATATATACATTCCTAACCTGACACCAAGAAAGTGAGAGAGACAGTTGAGAGTTACAAAGGGGAACATGATCACCTCATCACTAATTTTGAAAAGAAGATAGTTACAGTGTTCTGGGCATGTAACTAGAAGGAAGAATAGCTTGACAAACACTATATTGCAAGAAGGAACTAATGGGATAAGAAAGAGGGGGTAGACCAACAAGGACATGGACTGATAATATCAAGCATTGGACGAGCATGTCATTTGAGCAGCTAACAAGAACAGCTGAAAACATGAGGTAATGGAGAACCTGTGTCTCAGGGTCCATTTTCATTCAGACAAACAGTTTCATTCGAAACTGTTGGTAAAATGGTTAGTCCAATGCAACCTGTTAACAATCATACTCTGTTCAAATAATATTCATGTATTCCAAACGGTTTGATGGTGAGTCTCGAAACTGTTGGTAAAATGGTTAGTCCAATGCAACCTGTTAACAATCATACTCTGTTCAAATAATATTCATGTATTCCAAACGGTTTGATGTTGAGTCCCTTGTATCCTGATGATGATGATCACACTCGGTCCACCAACTCAAGATCATCTTTGTAGAGTGGCCCGTATACTAGGTTACATGATGAGGTACATACTGCGAGGCAGTCTCGTTCAGATATGACGAGGCGAAACGGTGCCATATTTTGTATGATGAATTAGCTGTAACATGCTTCAAATGGCCTTATCTTTTAACGCAGAGCTCTTCGGATACGTTAAGGACCTTTGCTGCTTGCATTTGCCATTCACTTTCATGTTAAACAAACTGCTAGGGTTTTTATGAGGCAGCTTACCGCGCCATATCTGAATAAGCCTTTAAATATCTTTTAGGATTCCAAATTGTTCTGAAAATGTACAGTCCATTGGCCAAGTGCGAATCATACTCAGTCAATACTTCTCTGGGATTCCGAGATATTTTGTTGCTGTACACTGCTCAGTCCTGTATATGTTACCTGGTAGCCATCATGAAGGTTCAACTAATCTTCAGGTATCCGAAGCTATAATAATGTTTTATACGCCTATATAAAATTGAGGCAAACAGCCCCTATACAAACCACCCGAAATTATAATAAATCGAACTATTTCTAAACTCTCTTTAATTACCGGATGATGAATAGGCCAATAAATGTAAAGGTTTAAGATTTAATATTTTCTTTACTTTCATTCTCCTTTTAATTGTAATCTTGAAGGTGAACTTTTCCGTTCCCCGAAGCGCTGGCAATAGTAAGTTGACTCTAACTTAAGAATGTTTTGTAATGGGGGGATGGGGTAATTCACACGGGTACATATTTGCTTAACAGACGCTTGAAAAAATGAGATAGCAGTTTCATAGGTCGATCTTAATCTACTTGTCTGCCAAAGGTTGCTGGCAATCCATAATACCTAAAAATAGACTAAATACATAAATGCATATAATACAATTTATGATCAGTGCATCAGTCCATTGTAAAAGCAAATATATATTATAGGTGTTTACTGATTTCATACATCAGACCAATATGTACTGACGTAAAAAGAGGTGAGCAAATATTTTCGTTTTACATTGACGTATATATACTATATTAGGCAAGCTCCCGGACACCTTAAAGGCATTGTTTGTATCTGATTTATAAAATCATCATTTTCCTTAGACTGAAATAGTTAGATTGGGTCTAGATCACTGAACTCTTCGCTACACAGATGTCTTTGATGTGTTTAATGAGAGCGATTGAGCTAAGACCAATATGAACATTTCTGGTGTTCAAATTTGTTAAACCATAAAGAAACAGGCTGCCAAAAAACACACCCCTAAACGAAACAGATCCTTAAAACCAGACCATAAGACTTTTTAATATACTTGACCGTGACCCCGGGAGTAACGTTTGTCACGTTAGAAAATCTGTGATCATATTGAAATGGTTAATATGTACATGTATAACTTCTCAGTGTTTGTTACATGTTGTTCAGATATAAATACACATGGTAAACATTTCATCTTGCATGATAACCATAGGTGTCGTATTAGTAGAGGTGTGGTAGAGTGGTTCATTTATTTAACTCTCAGTCTAACTTGTTGAGGTTTTGAATCCCAGTCTGACACAAACGTCGTTTAGAAGTTTGTGTATTGTATGTGGGAGGGGTAGATATCTTAAACAGCTTGGTGTTCAAGGCATTGTTCCACAGACGCTAGACAAACTAAGAATGAGGTTTCATTGGGCGACGGGTCTCAATCTGTTTGTTTGTCAAAGGTTGCTGGGAATTCCCAGTAAAACTAAAGATAGATTGAAAACTAAATACATACATGTATGTAGTACTCATCATGATCAGTGCACCATTACATCGTAACGGCAAAGAGTATATTATGTTTACGGATTTGATATAACACCTAAACAAATGCTTAATGTAAGGCCCGAATATGTTATTAGCAATTTTGAAATTCGAGGGGAGGGAGGCACTGCCCCTCCACCCACATCTTTTAGGACTAAGCAATAAAGACAAAAAAGCCCCTACACAACCCGAAAATATAATAAATCGAACAGCTTTCTCAACCAGACGATGGTTAGTCCAGTAAAGGTAAAGGTCTAAGATCGAATATCTTCTTTACTTCTCTCCTGTCCGGCCGGATATGTTTAGCATCAGCGCAATCTCTAACATTCCATCCAATGCGTACTGATGGGAGGGGTGGGGTGGATTTTTTTTCTAACCAGTGATTTACAAATGTTGCTGAAATGAGATGATTTTCCGGGATTTTGTTCTCATTTTTTTGGAAAATATTACTTTATTATGCGTTTGTTAGAAAATGACGAATTCCCAAATCTACAATCAGGCAAAAAATATGCTCATTTAGAAGCCTACATGTCAGGGTGCGCGGATTACCTGGGCTCGGGGGGCTTGAGCCCTCTCCCCCCCCCCCCATTTTTTGAAAAAAAAAGATATGCTCATCTGACCGTCATTGATTGCCTAAAACCCTTGAGCTTCCGGGGGCTCTGCACCTGGACCCGACCAGGTGCCTAAGGCGGCCCCTGAATGCTCATCATATTAAATGCCTAAAACCCCAGAGCTTCATGGGGCTCAGCCCCTCCCTGGACCTTGCGTCAATTAGTGACCTGCCATGCAGTGTCACCGTGTATAAGGTAGCAAAATATGCTCATCTGACCGTAATTCAAAGACTTAAACCCCTTAGATTCCGGGGGCTCTGACTCTTAACCCCCGCCGGGGCTTTGCCCCTGGACCCAAAGTCAATTTACGCTCGCTTAGCTCAACCTGATCGTAAATACTTTAACCCCCCCCCCCCCATTTGAAAAAAAGTTCAGCGGGGCCTGCATGAAACATGTAAGAGTGGTGGTGATTTTTTTGCCACCCCCCCCCCCCCCCCCCAAAAAAAAAAAAAAAAAAAAAAAAAAAAAAAACGTTTTTGCTCATTCCGCCACTGATTCAAACTGTAAACTGCTCGAACCCCCTTCCTCCTTTTGTTATGTTAAAAAGAAATAAAAAGAAAGAAAGAAAGAAAGCCAGTGTCACAAATGAGGTATCAAGATATACTCATCTGACGGTCATTAATTGTTTAAAACCCTAAGGCGGCCTCTGAATGCTCATCTGACCATAATTAAATGCCTTAAACCCCTGCGCTTCATGGGCTCAGCCCCTCGGCCCCCTGGACCCAACGCCAACTAGTGACCTGCCAGTATCATCGTGAATAAGGTAGCAAAATATGCTAATCTGACCGTAATTAAATGCCTAAAATCCCGCTCGCTTACCTCAACCTGATCGTAAATAATTTAGCCCCCAATTTGAAAAACGTTCTGCGGAGCCTGCATGTAACATGTAACTTGTAAAAGTGGTGGTGATGCGGCTTTCTTTTTTGGCCTCCCCCCCCTAACGTATTTGCCTATTCCGCCACTGATTCCAACTGTCATCTCGAAGGAGCACCGTTCCACAAGACTTTAGCAAAAGCAATTCGACTCTTACTTGACAATTTTTTTATAATGGGGAAAGGGGGTAACAGAAATAGAATTCAAGTTTGGCACGGGAATATGTCGGACCGACAGACGCTTTACATACTGAGATCGAGGTTCTATTGTGCGATTTCAATCTGGATGTCTGTCAAAGGTTACTGGGAATTCCCAGTCACTAAAATTAGAATGACAAGCTAGATACAAACATGTATATTAGCACGTATGATCAGTGCACCACTACATCGTAAAGGCAGAGAGTATACATGTTTACTGATTTCATATAACACCTAGACCGATATGTACTGACGGAAAAAGAGGTGAGTAAATCTAAATGTACATATATATACGGGTGTTTAGGAAATTATATCAGTTTGTTAAACCATGAAGAAACAGGTTACAAACATAAAAAATAAACAAAACAGAGCTTCGAAACCAGACCACAAGAGTTTAATATACTTGATCGTGAACCCGGAAGTAACGTTTGTCGCATTAGACAAATTACGAGCATATTGATATCGTTCCTATGTATATATTCTTAGTGTTTGTTTGACCCGGAGAAAATTGTCGCGATTTTGTTTTGTTTTTTGTGATTTAAACTACATAATTACACATAATTATGTAATGGACTACTATTCTTGCATAGTATAGATACAAATACACATGGTAAACATTTCATCTTGCGTGATTGACATATGTGTCGTATTAGTTGAGGTGTGGTGTAGTAGAGTGGTTCATTCACTTGACTCTCAATCTAAGAGATGGGGTTTCGAATCCCAGCCCGGCATTAACGTCATTCAGAATTGTAATACTGTGTTGTTGCACTGTGTGTGGGGGGGGGGGGGGGGAGCAGGGCAGACACAAGGGCCGTAGACGCTTGACAAACTGAGATCGAGATTTTAGTCTGTCAAAGGTTACTGGGAATTCCTAGTCACTGAGAAAAGACTGACATACTAAATAATGATATATAATGTAGTACTAATAATGATATATAATGTAGTACCAATAATGATATATAATGTAGTACTAATAATGATATATAATGTAGTACTAATAATGATTAGTGCACCACTGCATTGAAAAGGCAAAGCGTATTCAGGTTTACGTAATAACGGTACGTAATAGCGGAAAAAGAGGTGAGTGAATGAAAATGGCCGTGTCATTTCCAAAATAAATGCAAACAAAAATTACCACTTTTTTTCTTTTACTTTGTCGTACATGTATATAACTATATTACTTAGGCTGATTCCCAAACATTTGTGAAGATTTCGTTTTGTGATAACTGGAGAGGTGATAACTGGAGCAGGCGTGGATCCAGGATTTCTTAGGGGTGGGGGCCCAATTTTTTATTTTTTTTGCCCCTCGAAAATTTGAACATTTGCTCCCCCTCCTTGAGCGCCAGGGGGGGGGGGGGCCATCTCCCCAAAAAGGTAAAATTAACGTGTTTTTACACGTTTTTTCCCCAGGGGGGGGGGGGGGGCCGCATTGAAGAAACAGGGTAAAAAACAAAACAAATAAACACTCCTCTTAAATTTCATCAGAATAATCAAAGCTACACTAATCATTACGTTTTTTCCTTTTCTTTTATCTTGTATTCCTGTAGAATTCGAATCATGGCTGAGGCATTAAAGAATGTCATTGCTCAGAGTCTGGAGTGTCCTGTATGTCTGAATACCTTCACCGATCCCAAGATCCTGTCTTGCTCTCACACCTACTGCAAGGCTTGTCTGGACAACATCTTGGAGTGCCATGGTAACCACGAGATGCTCCGATGCCCTGTCTGCAGAGCTGAAACCCAGGTCCCAAACCGAGATGTCAGCAATTTACCGACAAGTCTAGCATTGAAGTCTCTCATAGAGGACATGAAGAACCAGTATCAGTTTTGCTCGAATTGTAAATCCGAGGACAAGTCGCAAGCTATTGTCTACTGTCAAGACTGTGGCAAGTATCTATGTTTCACTTGCCACAACAACCACTCTCAGTGGCAAGACTTCATCACTCATGAGGTTTTAGCCATGAGTGAGATCGTATCGGGGAAGGTTTCAGTACGTAGGTACCGTAAATGCAGGAAACACCCCAAAGAGGATGAGGAGTGCTTTTGTCCCGACTGCAGGAGATTTGCCTGCTTCAGGTGTGTTGTCATGGAGCATACAAACGAAGGACATCGGGTCGTCGAGGCAGCTGTTTATGAAAGCAACCATTTGAAGAGTATCGAGGACCTCAAATCCAAGGCGGACAAGAAACGCTCTTGCTTTCAGAAATACGTTGATTTTATTGATGAACAGAAGGAGCATGTGAGCAATGTTCAGAAGCAGCGTACAGATGATATCAATAATGCATTTGAAGAATCAGTCCGGCAGTTGACAGAGAAGAAAGATGGCCTCATTAGTGAAGTCAATGGTGGGATCGAAGGAGTAGAGAAAGAACTGGACGAAATGAAGAAATCCGTTGTGGAGCACATCACTCACTTGACCACCATAGCTGACGTGGTAACCAACAAGACAAAGATACCGTTAGATATGGATGCTCTGGCTGCACACGACACTCTATGTCAAGACTTGCAAGAGGCCTTGAAACAAGAAGAACCTGACTACAAGCAGCCGAGGCAATCGAGCAAGAAAGGAAAAAGTGTACGCTTTAAGAGGAACGTTGGAATGGACGAGCTAGGTCTCGGTAAGATCGTAAATGCAATTGCAAAGGACATTGCTTTGCCTACTAAGGGCAGCATGCATACCATGGTTGGTACACCAGACGGTATGATGGCAGTGGGATGTCACACAGGTGGCGTGGAGATCTTCTCTGCTGATGGTCAGCACCAGCAACAAGTCTTCAAGGATGTTAAGATTCGTGAAGTAGGATTCCTCTCTGATGATCGGTATGTTATACTTGACCGCTCAAACAATATCACTCTGTACACACTAGAGTACACAAAGTTGAATGTAATGTTTGAGACTCTGAGTCATGATGTAGGTGGTTTTGCTAACCTCACTGTAGACAGTGATGATCAGATCTATGTTAGCTACAGGAAACCCAAGAAGATCCAGGTATTCTCACCAGCAGGTGGGAAGGCGATCAGGGAGATAGCATGTGATGGGTATGAACCTGTGCAAGTTATTAGTTATAATCATTATTTGATCACCGCATCTGGTAATAAAATACGATTGATTGACAAACAAGGTGTTGTAAAATATGAATTAAAGGAATTGGGTTATTTTCTATACGCCGCTGTGTCTCAAGGGAATATAATCCTGATAGCCAAGGTTAAACAAGATGTAGGTTTGGTCAGCATTGATGAGTACACTAACGAGCTGAAGCATGTCCAGAACCTCGTCATTGATTACAAGATTGAGAAGCCTGAGTGGCACTGGTACTATCTCCAGCAGTACCGATCAGGAGAGATCGCTTTCTGCACTCCTGATAGACTCTATATATTCCACTGGAAATAATGGATGAGTCAGTCATACTTGCCCTGTATGTTACCACTGATAACTTGAGGCCAATAGAGGGGGAGGGGGATGTGTGAGACCGGACATATTTTTAGAATAAACGGGAATACTGAAAAATGAAGAATAACATCTTTTTTCGTTAAACAAAACGGGCCCATGCCCGCCCCCTATTTCAAAAGCTTCAAACAGGCCTTGTGTTTCTATATAAAACCCAAATGCATCAGTTAAATCTTGGACTAAGTGACATGGAGTTTGGGTGAAATGGAGATCATGTGGATCCATGTGAACGATTGAACCTTTCTTTGATATATTTCTGACGTGTTTATCTTTCAAGATGTTGTCGTTGATAATTACTTTACATGCGAATCTGACTTTTGGTAGCTGTTGTACATATATAAATGATGTAGACTTAATTTGATTGTGGACTAAAAGATTATTTTACAGTAGTAGATTATAATCCTAATTATGGAAACTATGTGATCGTATTGCTGTTTAATACAATGAAGTTCGGACCTATTGATTGTATGATGTATGTTGCAAAAGTATTGTAAAACCAATCGTAAAAATAAGGGTTTACTTTTTAATTTGATGAACTGGAGTATGATGCTTTTTGTTTTCAATTTTACATTCCGTCTGGCAAAATACATAAGAGAAACAGCATTGAAGTTGTCGGAAATATGCCTTTTTTTTTTTCTTGTTCATATATTTCATTTTGTCTGTGTTTCCATTTAGAGCAAATGGTCTTTATACGTTTTAGAAAAATCTGAAAAGTTGTGATTTTATAGCTACTCTCTGTTCACTTTGTACTAAAGATATCATTAACATCACCCCGCCATTTTCTTTGTCATACCCGTACGTAGCCGAAAAATAAAATTGTTTACATGTTCTTAAAGGGTCTCATGTGTGTAAAACCAATACACTCTCATCAAATTCGTTTTTATAACAAATGAAGATATGTTTTGGACATTTTCTATACACATGTACAAATCAAATGGAGAGGTGATCGCATTTACAGTTGCCTATCGATCTATAGGGGGCTTAAAAGCTTTACATTTACATTAATTTCTTCTTATTTTGTTAGATGTTCATTCCCCGTTTCTTACGTTTTCTTCATCAACGTGATGTTAGGTTGACTTTAACCTTGTTATGATCGGGGTTATGATGCATCCCTGTTATTTTGAAAAGAGTCTACATTTCAGAATGTTCTTTTAAACATAACTTCTTTTTTGTTCTCGTCTCTTTCAAATTATAAGTATTTCCTTGACCATGTTTTCTTTTCTACTCGTGCCATTGCTCGAATACTTAACCTAACAGAAATTGAAATATGAAAAGTTGCTATAACGATCATTACGTTATAGATATACGTGTATTTGATTCTTAGCTTAAGCATCTGAAGAATTTGGGGAAACTGAAATCGCTATACAAAAAGATAATTATGAAATGCTGACTGTTGTATTTATCCTGGTTATTACTCAACAATGACATCGGCAACAGGCAGTTGATTTTGTTTTTATTGTCTATGATAAACTCCTTTACCTCCCTTCCGTTATAAAGAGTGGCCCTGCATGGACGACCTATGTTTCAATGCTGTTTACTCAT
>JAVYIG010011818.1:0-57788 GCA_035222895.1 Strongylocentrotus droebachiensis | reverse complement strand
AAATCTTGATTCAAAATGAATAAAGAGAAACGAGAATAATACACCCGTATACTATTACACGACGTATAAATATATTTGATATCATTCAAAATAATCTAGATAATTTACTGCTGAATGGCCTGCACTGAGTTTACCTCTAACCAGAACCCTCCAATATTTGTATCTGCCGCTCTTCCACAAGTTCTTCTGAAGGTTCATTTTTTCCCCGAATATTCGTACATCGATAAATGGTAGGCCCTAGACTGTTTATTTCATCATTGTACTATTCATTATTATTTATCTTATTTGTCATCATTATTATCATTATGATTATTATTATCATAATTGTGATTATTATCATTGTTATCATTGTTGTTATTATCATTCTTATCAACATAGTTATTAATATCATTATGATTGTTATTATTATCATCAGTATTATTATCACCATCGTCATAAGTATCAATATCTTCATCATTCTCCTTTTTTTTAATTGAAGACACGCATATTTGTATTCGGCCGGATCTTTTTTATGGATGTTATACAATATATAAATTGTTTTGTCAACACACTTTCACACCTTTCTCTTCTTTGTGTTCATTTTTCCTCTTTTGGGGGATATAACTGTAATCAATTTGTATTATTGCCTGTTCTGTTTTATAGGGTATACACCAACACAATGAAAGGAAGTGGGTACACAGTTCAAAAAAACATTTTCCCTTTGATAATGGCAAAACTTCAGTTGCAGCCCACGAGATCGACAATATCGCCATCATAAGCCTTCTGAAAAGATTTCCGAGGTTACACGGACCAACAGCCCATTAGACTTACCTATCGGTCTCCATGACCATCACACAACTTTTCCGAGGCCGGAACTTTGTGGGTTCACAAGCTATCGGTGAACCCGGATATCCCTACAAAATTCATTTTACCTTTTTGAGTATATCGTTATTATTGATCCAAATATAAATTGTATGACAATAGGACGACGTGGCCAAGAATCCAAGGAAGAAAGAAAAACACTGTGTTTGCCAAATCACTCTTGGCATCGAAACCCCTGTGCAGGAAATAGATAAAAGTATTCCATAGGGAAGCAATACGATTTTAACCATGCTTAGTTCTACTTAGTAGAAGAAAAGTACAGACATTGACACTTGACAATAACCTTCATGAAATTATGATATATAGTGTTGTCGTTGCTAATGTACATAATTATGAGGGGGGCAGATATTAATAGACAGTTATGTATACTGAAGAAGACAAGGAGTCGAGAAGATAAAAAGACGAGAGCCTAGATTCTCGTCAAATGACTTGATCGGTTGAAAAATGAGTAGCTGACGCTATATTGGCGACCACTTTTGGTCCATTAATCTAGGTTGTGTTCCTCTGATCAACCAATTTATACATGCTTTCAGTCAACCTCCACCAAAGTTCATAGAAGAAATGATTAGTTACTCACCTATTTGACAAAACGGAAGTAAAATAACAGAACACAGGGCCACGAAATAAATCGGGGGGGGGGGGCACATACATGTAATCGATCGAGGTAAAAAAAAAAAAGGGGTCTAAAAAAGATCAGCCGATCCTGGAGATTTTTGGGAGGGGACGTGCCCCCCCCCCCCCCCTCCCCCCTGTTCATAGAAGAAATGATTAGTTACTCACCTATTTGACAAAACGGAAGTAAAAATATCAGAACACAGGGCCACGAAATAAATCGTTCACGATCCATCTTCTTTTTTCCCCCCCTCCAAAAATCCTATGTACCAAACTGACAGTGATGATGTTGACAATGAGAGAATGTAATGACACAGCCACTGGTTTTTTAGGCAATGGATGGTGTCACAGTGGAATAAGTCAAGGTGGAACAAACACGCACGCCCCATATGAATATGAGGATTTAGTCACACTTATACGTACACGCATTTCCTTAAAAAGGAGGAATATATGATGCAAAAGGAAATAAGAGAATGATGCGTGGCTTAAATCAAAGTTCCTCATTGCTGCCCTCCCTTTCGATATTAAGAAAATCCTATATATATATATACACTGTTGGTCATAATGGTGGAATAATTTTCTTTTTTACCCCGCCATGTTTGTGCTACTATGCTAATCAACAGGCGCGGATCCAGGATTTCTTAGGGGGGGGGGGCCAAAATTTGAAATTATGCGAGCCAAATATTGGTACGTAATGGTGACACCGGCAGTGGCAAAATGAGCAGAAACGTTTGGGGACGGGGGGGGGGGGCAGACAAAAAAAATCCGCACCACCCCACTCTTACATGCAGGCCCCGCTGAACGTTTCTCTAAGTAATTGTGGGGGGGGGGTAGGTGTTTACGATAAGGTAGAGCGTTGCGTAAATTGGCGTGGGGTCTAGGGACGAAGGCCCTGCGGGGATCAAGGGGTGGAGCCCCCAGAAGCTCAGGAGGTATAGGAATTTAATTACGGTCAGATGAGCATATTTTGATACCTTATTTGTGACACTGGCAGGACACAAATTGGTGTGGGGTCCAGGGGGCGGAGCCCCCAGAAGGTCAGGGGTTTTGTACATTTAAATTACCGTCAGATGAGCATATTTTAATACCTTATTTGTGACACTGGCAGGACACAAATTGGTGTGGGGTCCAGGAGGCAGAGCACCCAGAAGCTCAGGGTTTTAGGCATTAAATTACTGTCAGAGGAGCATCCAGGTGCCCGCCTTAGGGCCTTTGGTGGAATCCAGGGGGCAGAGCCTCCGGAAGCTCAGGGGTTTTAGGCATTTTATCAAGGTCAGATGAGCACATTTTGACACCTTACTATTTTGTGACAAAGACAGGTCACTACTTTTTCGTTCTTTCTTTATGAATTTGCCATTTTCCAACAAACGCATGAAAAAGTATAATTTACTAAACATTGAGGAAAAATCATTTCAACAACATGTGTATCGAATTAGAAAAAAAAACACGTTTGAATTATATATGGGGGCATCTGTCACCCCCCCCCCCCCCCCCGGTCTACACCTTTTTTTTTATACAAGTAGCCACTATTATTATTATTATTTTTATTCATTGCATTTTCCTCCGACTCCCAACATAAAAAGACAGTGTAAATGCTCCTATGTGGGTATGCCTTGAACCATAATGCATGGCCCTACAGAGGCATTTTTCCTGTTGGGGACCGGAGGAAAATGCAACGAAATATTGATAATTTATTGCATTTTCGTTTTTGTTTTGTATTTGTGGGGGCGTCGACGTACCCTAGCCCCCGCTGCGTACAGTCATGATTCATTGGCTAAGCTAGGCCTCATTATTATGAGGCCCCATAATCAAAACCGTGTCGAGGTGTTTAGACCGCGGGCCATGCCTCAAAAATGTGCCTAGAAATCAACTTTCGTGACCCATCTCTTGTATCTACCTTATTTTTTTCTCACTTATAGAGAAAAAATCACTGAAAAAGAATATACAACTCGTCAGTGCTATAAGTTGCACATTAATTAGTTATGCTAATTAAACAAAGTGATGGCGCCCTCTACAGTTCAAAAATGGCAATTGCATGTTATTGTATGGGTTTATTGGTGTATTCATCTACGTACATGAAATAACGTCGACTGTATATATAAAATATATGTTTGCGGGCATAACGGGGGGGGGGGGGGGTAGGAGTGGGTGGATTACCTCATGTTTTTTTATGGGGGGCTTCACCTTCTTCTTCTTATCGAGTCACTACACAAGTCCCGTCCAGTGGTCCACACAGGCTTTGGCACGGCAATTCACGGCTTCCAGGTCATCTTGGGTGCATGGCTCTGGCAGGAGTGGGCAGACTAGCAGGTGTTCCATTGTCTGTTCCTGGCCGCATTCACATGCCGTTTGTTCGTCTCCTAGACCCCACCTCTGCATTAGGACTCTGCATCGACCGTAGCCAGTTCTTAGGCGGTTGAGGCTAAGCCAGGTAGGCCAAGTCTCACTGGAGCCGGTAGCGAGGGATTCCTTCGGGCTGAGGGAGAGTTTATGTGGAGTGGTCTGAAGGTGGTTAGACCACAAAGTCATCCTTTGGTTGTGAGGGCTGGTATTAAGAGGCTCTACAGAGTGCAGAAAGCTGTGTCTGGATTTGAGCCGCTTGCCCACTGGCTGTTGTTCGAAGAGTGGGTGGAGTGGATTGTTTTCTTGTTTGTCCTTTTCTTTCTGGGACAAGACCAACCTTCTGACGTGTGGAGGGGCAATGCCGCAGAGCAGGTAGATGTCTTCTACTTTAGTTGGCCTAAGGCATCCAGTGATCGCTCTGCAAGATGAATTTAGAGCTGGGTCAATCTTGGGTGCATGGGCCGACCTACTCCATACTGGTGATGCATACTCCGCAGCAGAGAAGCAAAGCGCGAGGGCTGTCGTCCGGATTGTTCTGGCATCAGTCCCCCAGTTGGTGTTGGCTAGCTTCTTGAGGATGCTGTTGCGGGCTCCAACTTTTGCCTTTGTGTTGGCAATGTGGTTCTTGTAGGTAAGGGAGCGATCGAGTGTGACGCCTAAGTAGACTGGGTTGGGAGTGTGCTTCAGCCTTTTCCCATACCAGCTGATCCTTAGTTGATGGTTGGCATCCCTGTTCTTGAGGTGGAATGCGCTTATCTGAGTTTTATCAGGGTTAGCTCTCAGGTGGTTGGTCGCATAGTATGGGATGAGACCGGCCAGGGCATCACTGAGGGACTCCTCCAACTTCACAAAAGACTGGTTCTGGGTGGCGATGCAGAGATCATCGGCGTAGAGGAAGCTCCTGGTGTCTGGGTGGATCGGTTGGTCATTCGTGTACATGTTAAAGAGTAACGGTGCGAGCACACTTCCTTGTGGTAGGCCATTTTTCTGTCTGCGCCATCTGCTGCGATTCCCATTGAGAACCACAAAATATCGCCGATTGGACAGCAACGTCTGGATGAGTCCAGTCAGTCTCACGTCCTTTGTCAGCTCAAAGATCTTCCTGGTAAGGATTCTGTGGTTCACGGTGTCGTAGGCAGCAGAGAGATCAACGAAAGCAGCTCCGGTGATTAGCTTACTCTCATACCCGTTCTCAATGAACTGAGTGAGGTTTAGGAGTTGGCCAGTGCATGATTTTCCTGGCCTAAACCCTGCTTGTTCTGGAATGAGATGTTCATCCACGAATGGGGCGATGCGGTTGAGGATAAGCCGCTCGAACAGCTTATATGTATGGCACAGTAGGGAGATAGGCCTGTAGCTCTTTGGACTGGCTGCGTCTTTACCAGGCTTCAACAGGGCAATAACTTTGGATTTCCTCCAGAGCTTTGGGATGTTGTTGGTGCCCAAACATTCGTTGAACATTTTGAGAAGCCAGTTGAGGGCGCCTGGTCTAAGCTGTTTGATCTGCTCGCAGAGGATGTCATCAAGTCCAGCAGCTTTGTTGTTTTTCATTGCTTTGATGGCAGCAAGCAGGTCGTTCATGGTGAACGGTCTAGTGAAGCCTGTGTCATCTTGAGAGCTTGGAGCGTCTGGGACCTTAGGGAGTCTGGCTCTTCTGGGGTGATGGTCAGGGTTTCCCCGACCATTCAATAGGAGTTGATGGGCAACTTGGTCAGCAGTGACTTCAGATCTTGGTTGGGCCTTTGTATAGTCATTGCCCAGTATCCGGATCGTTTTCCATGCCTTCCTGCTGCTATGTGTCATGTCAGTGGATTGAATAAATTCCTGCCACTTCCTCCTTCTAGATTCACCAATTTCCTTGGTCAGATTTTCTCCAGATTCCAGTGTCTCCTCACTAAAGGGGTCCATCTGGAAGTGTTCGATGTAGTCTTCATACATCACCTTGGAGTGGTCCGTCAAGCCTTGAATGTAGCTTGTGCGACATCCTCGGGGGATGTTACGCCTTGACGATTTCTTCATCAACTCTACAAAGGTGTCATAGTTTTGGGGGGTGGCAGGTAGGTCCTGGATGTAGGAGTCAAAGTCCTTAGCAAACTTTTCCCAGTTTGCCTTCACCTAATCGTGAGGAAGGGTGTGGGGATGGTGAATTTACCTCATGGAGAGGAAGGTTTTTTATTTGTTATTTTTCATTATTATTATTATTGTGGGGGGGGGGGTGGTGGAATAACCTCATGGGTGTTTTTTTCTTGGGGGGGGTGGGTGATGTATCCCCCTTGTTTCGTGTTTTGGTTTTTTTACGATGGGGGGTTCCCCTTATTGAAACGAAGGGTAATTGTTGCTTGGTGATTAAAATTAATTATACTTAATTAACGGTTGTGTGTCATTAGTTTGTATTTTTGTGTGTCTAGATGTGAATTTATGTGCAATTACTAGTTATGTGTGTGACACACATGTACATGTGTGTGCAATTCATTCATGGATCGTTGATGTACACACAATTCTCAAAGAGTTAAAATAAAAAAAATAAAAACAAAATAGGATCCTCTAGTTGATGCTCCTCACCCATCTCGGCAGCAGCCAACATCCCGCAACATATGCACAACATCAACCCCGCTCCCCCTCCCCCTCCCACACACGCTCAATTTAGTTGTAGCAATACAGACACACAATCTCCCCCCTCCCCACTCGCCATTGTGACTTGCATGCACTAAATCATTCATGCGTTTCTGCAAACACATGCACAATCACATACTGAACACATAATCACACCCTGCCACACCCATTAGAAAAATAAAAGAAATCTGCAAAATCAGTTGTCTTTTTTTTCTCATTTATCTAAGATTTCACATGTGGTCTCATAGATCCACGGATGTTTTGGTACATGTAATATATAAGACAAAAAATCTGATAATGAGTTAATGATATAACTAGCAACATTGGTTATAATAATAATGCCAATAAAAAAGAAAAAATAAGAAGAAAAAATAAATAATATAATACATATACTTGTAAAAATAATAACAATCAAGTACTTATTTAACAGGGAAGCAGAGAGGGAGAGAAACACAAAAAGTTGTACTTCTAAGTTGTGAAAACCATACAGCAAATTAGCTGAAAATGATAATGGAATACATTTAGCAATCTTAATTCAATATTATGTGTAAAACTCTTCCTTACTAAGATCTGAAAAGTTTGAAAAGTTCATTGTACAATAAATGCTTTCACTCTCTGACAGGCTGCTCTCTGACTCCAAATATTATACATGCATTTTTGTTGGTATACACTGCAATGTGCACATATTCAGGATATATATTATGTGTTAACGATTTGCCATACTTTTTGCTGTTGAAAAATCGACCTTTCATACCAGCATTCACGTTTTAAATAAAATTGTGAGAATCAATAAATCTGCATGCACCTCACAAGCATAATTAATCATCATGGGAAAACTTCATTACAAAAGAGACTGCTTTTAATTCAGAGAAATGTGATAAGTATGGATTGAAGTACCACAAATGTGTCTTTTGATATTTTCTCTTTCAATAACTTTCAGTTGATATCATATTACCCTTTCCATTTAATTCTTCAAAGTGAAAAAGTAGGCATTACTTTCCAGTTACATTCGTATATTCCCATTCTCATATATTAACAGCAGCATGTATTAGATTCATGCAGGCAGGTTAACACAGAATAGTACACTAATAAGTCTATACACTTAAAGAACTTACTTCAGCCTATTTCAACAAAAAAATGGAGCAATAACTAAAACCCTGAGAATTATAGACTTTGCTATCACCACATGTTCTCATGAAATATATTCATGTGTAGAGCTTGACCTCTAAAATACGATATAAGGGTGAGGCTTTGGTGACAATACATTCATTTCCACGGATAAACTGTACAGTCTTGGCATTTACCAATGTACATGTACCAGTACCTATACACACAACAATGTGTGCGTCTTTGAATTTCACGTACACAGAAACATGCAACATATCTTTCCAGAATTGAGAATTCTAATTGTCATTACAATCACCATTGGCCCTCTCTTTCTTACAAACGCACTAAAAAAATATCTACATTCGTAGATATATATATGTACTACTAATAACATCTTTGACTGATCCTCTCCTCTACTATCTTGCGACAGAAGCTGGAGTATGATCTCTCGTACATCTGTTGTGCAGTTTCTGTGTGAAGTTTTGAACCGAGTGCCACCTTTGTGTACCTGTAATAACAAGATTTGTGATATCTAACTTCAATCGCTACATGATCCTTACCCCTTAAATCCAACAACAGAGCTTCATCTTGCTTCATCAAAGCAGCTGTTAACAAATTCCCCCCATCTTTTCTTTCACACAAGACATATTTTTCTACTTTTCGTTTACCCGAAGATTGTTCACGAAAGTACTTCGTCCCTTTGCAAATGATACATTGGACTGGTAGCACATGCCGTCTGTCAGACCACTGGGGGTAGAGGATTGCTGTCCGCAAGATACTCCAGATCGTAACATTCTCTTGGGTGCTGGCCCTGCTGGGGTATCTCCGTCTTCATTGGGGGGTGCTTCTTGAAGATGTTCCTTGGTTGAGGTCTTCTCAGCATCTATATCGGTTATAAAAAAAGGCAGAAAAAAAAGAGGATAGGAGAAAGGAAAGAGAAAAAGAGAAAACAAGAGGATATCAGAAACAAACAAAAACAATAAATTAGCAATCAAAATATGACTTTACAGAATGTTCAAAAGAATGAACACTTTACATCAATCAATTATGGGCAAAACATGTGAAAAAAAAAGTTATTCTGGAACATAAAGTTACACTGTAGGCCTACCAATATTTAAATCTGAATATTATGCAAAAGCAATCAATATTTTCAACTTGAAACATGAATTGCTTCATTCTACGGTGACATGAACAATAGGATACATTGGGATTTTTGCAAGAACAATAAAGTTTTTTTTTTTATTAATTCATACAAATATTGTCTTAATGGAAAAGAAATTAAAACAAAACATGTTTAGATATACATGTATACATGTAAATTACCTTTCTTCTTCTGGAATCTTGCTATCGCTCGATTGATTGTTGTCACGTTGCAGAAGTGTCGATAACATTCGGCATGATACCCTGCAGTTGACTCAAGTTTCCTAGTTAAAGATAACACAAAAGAAGAAATAATTGATTACTTTATTTATTCTGTGGAAGGCAGTAATAAATTACAAATAAAGACACCTTTCGGAAATAATATCGCTAGTGATGTTCGTTTGTTTCGCAATGTATGGTCAACAAGGGATCTAAAAGACGTTCTTTTAGATCCCTTGTTGACCATACATTGCGAGACAAACGAATATCACTAGCGATATTATTTTCGATACTATATCCGCAATGAGTAATATATTTAGCCTTAAACTTAAAGACACCTTTTAGCTAACAATATAATATTGTAGATCTAGACCTAATTATTGCAGGTATTGCATTTCATAACTTGGCTTTGCCTTGCTCTGGCGAAGTTTGGTGAGACCACACCATCTTTTAAAATTAGATTTAGAGTTTTGACTAGTAAGTAGTAATGTAGCATGACTAGCTGACAAGTCAAAATTAAAACAACCATCTTTTTACCTAGACCGAAAACTTCAGTCTCTCTAATCGTCGGTTGTTCCACTGAGACTACGTCTGGCTCCACTAGACCTCCGATTATTTGGGGAATGACAACAAATGTCAGTTTTATTAAAGAAATGACCCAAATCAGATGGTTATTGCTGTCTACTTTTTACCATGCCATATGCCTTGTCCATGCCATGATTATTATCATTCATTCATGTCTGAAAACTCTGGTCTGGATGAACAAGGCCAGCGCTACTTTAATAATACTATGAAGTATTGCACCAAGCATCTGGGCCAGGTCAAGCAAATTATGGCAAACTCATTTAACTTAACTTAAGTCTTAGACTAGAGTTAGACAGCCTGGGCCCAAGCCAGTATATCTATAAATTTGTCTTCTACTGCCTGGCTACTGTATTAGTGCCCTTTTTTGAGGCATTAATCATCATTACTGTCGGTTATGACTAAATGACGTAGGGTCCCTAGTTGATTGACATAGTATCATGCACATGCTTTAGCAGTCACGCAAAACAAACACTCACAAACTATTATTCAATAAAATCTGAGAATGTATACTATTAGCTAGATCTATTAGGAATAAATCATCATATGGAAACGTTTGCTTGTATCTGTCTCATAAAAGAAGTTAACCCAAACTGACTCCCACACGGTGTTGAGTGCTCAGGGGTCACAGGCCACTGGCTTCATCGAGCAGGTAGTTCCATTATGTTAATGGTAAATTAACTATTACAAAATGAGGGGACACATTAAATTGTACAATAGGGACACACATTATTTTTATTGTGCAGAACATACTCTTTTATTGACTTACTTATTGCATGAAACTATAAAACCAAAATACATTTTGTATTCTAACAATTGGAGTACAGAGAATAATAACAGGTGAATGAAATGCATAAACACCACAAACACCTGGGGAGGAAGCATTCATAAATTTGAATACATAATTATAGTTGATAAACGACTCCGATGAAACTATAAAACCAAAATGAAATTTGCGTTCTGGCAATTGGAGTACAAAGAATGATAGCAGGTGAATGAAATGCTTCAACAACACAAACACCTTAAGCTACTAGGAAGCATCCATAAATTTGAATAATTTAGTTGATAAACGCCTCCGCATGTGGACGTTTGATGGAGCAGAAAGCAGTGGATTATAAACAACACGAACCCATTTAACAGAATGTCGGAACGTAAATTAAATTTGGCGCGGTTGGAAAATGCATCTTTCTACCCTGCGACTTTAATGGTACGATCCAGTAAATTAAAACAGTAAAATGGCTCTTATTTTAAAATTACTCATTAAATAAAAACCCAAAACTTCAGTGATATCAGAAAAAATATGTTATATCTTACTAATAATTGAAAAAGATGTATAAACATTGTGAAAGTGTCGCATTTTACGATAAAAGACACCGATATAGCGAAGATGACGTCATTAGTGCGCTTTCATCAAGGAATTCAAGGTCAAAAGGTCAATTCAGACGCTGATAAGTTATTGGTCGAGCCTTTTTGTTTCCTTTATTCCGACGAAATTATACAATCAATCAAAACAAGTTTAATACCAGAAGAAAGCTAACGATTAGTATTTTCATTAACCGCTTGCCCCAAAGTCGCTTGACCACAGTGAAACGAGTGAGAGCTTGCGAGAGCGGCCAAAGTGTGATTGAAACTCGCTATTTGCTCTTCTCCAACGCAAAAAGAGACGACATTGTGCTGGATAAATGTATTTTTTCCGACAAAAGTACAGAAAATTTGCACATGGTCTTTTTATATTATAATTTATGAAATGTTACCCAAGTGACTCCCGGGCGCCCCAATGCTGGAAAGAAACGCACATTTTAGAAAACTTCACTTTTTCATGGAAAAATGCTTATTTGTTCTATGCACGTAAGTCAGATTGAGCGGATGATACAACGTTTCCATATGGTAAAAATCATTCCATAAATAGGGGTAAAAATCATTATTTCACCTTTATGACCAACAGTGTATAATGATGTACAAATGAAGAAAGAAATTATCATGAAATAATTTTGACTTTGATGTAACAATATATAATATTTATGAAAAAAAACATAATATGACTATTCCGTTGCCATGCAACGATCCATTTTTAGCGCAATGCGCTAAGGTGCATTGTTGTAAATACTTTCTTTCTTGCACTTGTAATTTTAAATTCCCTAACTGAAGAAATAAAATTGAAATTTGTCACAGTGAATAAGTTAGCTATCAAGGATTTTCATTTCAACTGTTTAAATCATTATATGTATAAATATACATATATGTATACATATATGTATATATAGATATATAACCCGAAATATTACATTAATTGGACATCATAACAACTAGTATATTACCCTAACCCTTATCCTAACCCTGAATTCAAAACAATATAACTAATGACTAATGATTGAAGTTTTTGTTTCTTGGGAGGTTTTTTTGTTTTGTCTGCCTACAAACGTAAGTAGAGTGCGCAGTTCTTTGTACAATCGTTAACAGGACTCGGAACTGTCCTACTAATGACCATGTCTACTTAATGACTCGTTTTTAACTACAGATGTTCTATGAATGACACTGTATGGTGTATATGTGTATGTAATAAAAATGCTTTAGAGTTAACATATCATGCATACAAATACCAGTGCCTTTTTTGTATTAATGTCTAAACCACCAATGTATCAGGATGTCCTATTTTTGAGTTGCTCATTCGTCATTAGAAAAAAGGAAAAAAGGGGAAAACGATATGTCACTGGGTTAGTGTTCAGGCTTCCGTGAATCTTTAAAGGCAATAAACGGAATTTACATAAATGAATGCTAACATTTCAAGTGTGTATAATACAGTGTGACTCAACAAAAAATAAGGAAACCCTCCTCCTTCATCCTGCAATATGTCAAGAGCCGGTTAAAACTAAAGAATGAAATTAGGAAACTAAATTAGAGAGATATATAAATATATATATATATATACATACACACACACAAATATGTAAACACTCAGCACACACACACAAAATTGGATACTTGTCATTGTTCAAGATTTTCATATAAACCTTAAAGACGATATAGTAAAATATATATCGAAGTAATACTCTACCAACACCAACACAGATCAAACATTCACGCTTGGATAGGCATATTCATTAATCTGGTCTGTTTCAGAAAATGGCAAAAATAGCAAGTAGCCATTTTATTTGTACGATATTCTTGCTCACCAATGAAAACAAATAATGAGGGGGATTGAGCTCCCGATGTCAAATGTAGTCTCAGTACTGCATGATTTGATAATCACGGTCAAGCTGCCTCTCCTTTCGGTTTCTTGTTATTTTTTGTCGTCATTGTTTTAATTTGACTCGTCAAGATTTGACTCGAAGGATATTTTAAAGGCCAAATACCCCATCTTTGCACTTTGCAATATTGTAGAACAGCATCTGAGAAACGAACACTCTGCTTCTAGCTCTGCTTCTAGTTAGTTCCTCTTTGCTTGTGCTATTTCTATTATATTTGTCGGTTCATTGTATATTTTATTGTGTAATATACTTATTCATTGTATTATGTTTGCATGAGAAATAAATACTCATTTGAATCAATGGTTTGATTCCTATTGCATATCATCATAAAGATGTTTGATATTTGTGTTTATTCTTATATACGGCACATGAGTTTATATCCAATATCTATTTAAAATCTCTATTATGCATAATTTTTGTTTTTTTGCTGAGTGGATATAATATGTAAGAAATGTTGTTCTCATACTAGCATCGGCAATTATCGACTTGTAAATTTAATAATATAAAGCGAGCTAATAAAAGAAGAACAATTATTAGCGTCGGATTTTTATTCTTTAACCATTAATGCGGCCTTCCTTTTGTATAAATAACTGCAAAGAATGCACAAACTCCACCGAAACTCAGGGATACACACACACACTTTTACATATGTGTTTCTTTTGTTGTTGTTTTTTCTCTTTTCCTCAAGCGAGGTTTCTATTTCCATAATTTCAATACATATTTACAGTAATTACCTTTATTTTAATAGTTTTATTATGAATTCATTCAATGTCTAGCAATTCAAATAATTCTTCGAAAAACAATTCGATTTCATCATAATAACATAACCAAAAAAAGTTAATACATTTACAATTCCTACATTACGATCTAAAAATGAATTGAATTAAATCAATTTTGATATAAAACAAATCATAACCCCCTTATAACCGAACCCTAAACAGAACCACTACCATCTCCTACTCTCTCATCGTCACGCGTACACATGCACACTCACACACACGCACACACACCACAATAAAATACACTCACACGCAATAACACCCTCACACACACACCTCCACAACCCCCCCCCCTTTCCCACACACACAAACACCAAACACACAGCAAGGTTACCTTCTCACTTCTCATTTTCATATTCACTTCTAATTCTAATTATTTCCTGTTTTGTAGATGAAACGACAACCTGCCTACCTTGATTGCTATTAAAGTACATACACACACTCATACTCTATATTTTCCGACATGGTTTGAATCTGAAGTTTACACTAGATTCTTGATCACAATTTGTCCCCTTTTTCTTCTCGAATCGAATTGATAGATTTATGTGCATACATGAATCAAATTTTCTTATTCACATCACTTGTTACGTATTAAAGACAGTAAGTTTCACAAATATTCAAGCAAATCCAGGATTTTCAGGGAGAAGGGGATGCCTAAAATTTCGAAAGAAAATTACGATCCCTTGCAAATAAAGCAAGCATGGCTATAAAATACTTTCTTTTCGTTGATTTGTGAGCCTTTCTATCCCATCTGTCCCCTTCACATCAGAGAAGCATAATTCAATTAATTATTTCAATGAATTTACACCCTATTATCCTAACTAGTTTGTAATCAATACAAAAGGCAGTGCTCCATGCTAACCTTAATTGTAAGGAGTCTGGACTGTTCTTTTACATTTTGTATGCAAGTTTCAAGTTTTATTTATCTTTCTTTCATAACACACTTTACAAATATGACATGAATATAACAAGTTTACAGAATATGGCGTTACAAAAGAAAGATGAGGTGACCTTGGTTGAAAGCAAGGCTTGTGGATTTAAGGTCCCTCATGAGTGGCTTATGAATACGTCCTAAAAGAACAAAACTCGTAAGATAAGAATAAAACATACATTTAAGTGCTGACAAAACTAAACTAACTAAACAACTGATAAAATATAAACATAAATAAGTATAATAAAATCTACTGACTACTAAATAATGACTATAAGAGAGAAACAGGAAAATACAACGAGCAACAGGACTGAAACACAGACAAAAACAAAAAAAGACAGAGAGATGAATAGATGTGAGAGATGGGAGTAGAATTATGCTGACCTATATAGTAATTAATTTTCTTAAATATTGATCACAACTATAAATCTAGACGATATCGACTCAAATAGAGTAACTTCAGTTTGCGCTTAAATACATAAATACTGACTGATTGCGTTATTCTTGGTTCAAGGGAATTCCAAAACCTAGGTCCAGTGGACCCCACAGTAGTAAGGGCAAATTGCGTTCTAACAAGAGGCAAGTGATATGCTTGTGCCTGACGTGTGGAATAACTATGAACTTGGTTATTTTTCTTAAATGTTCTAGCCAAGGCTACTGGCAGTAGACCTGCATTCAATTCATACATTAGAGCTCCTAGTTGTAAATGATAAATATCTTTAACTTTCAAAACACTGCTATTATAAAAAAGAACATCTGTATGCGCAAGATAGTGAGTATTACAAACAATTCGTATTACTCTTTTCTGTACCAGTAGTAATTTATCCATTTGAGATTTGAACGAGTTGCCCCAAGCTAGCACACCATAGTGCAAATATGGCAAAATTAAAGTTCCGTACAACATACGTAAAATATTCAGTGGGAACACAGATTTCAATTTATAAATTACACCAGTATTTCTTGACAATAATTTACAAAGTTTACTAATATGGTACTTCCAATTTAAATGTTCATCAATATGCAGGCCAAGAAATTTAAATGTAGATACTCTTTTAATCTCAACACCATTGAACATTACATTTCCAGGCAATATACTCAGGGAATTACTAAAGAGCATATAATTAGTTTTTTTAAGATTTAAAGACAACTTGTTTGCATGAATCCACAAAGTCGCATTTGTCAACTCAGAGTTTACAGTCTGCAAAAGAGTTTGTGGATTTCTGTGAGAGAAAAATACACTCGAGTCGTCTGCAAATAAAATGAATGATAACATTTTTGCGGAAAGTTGAAAATCGTTAATATACACAATAAACAAAAGCGGGCCTAGAAGGGATCCCTGTGGGACCCCACAAGTGACGTCCCTCAAATCTGAATCAATTCCATTTAAAGTAACAAACTGTTTCCTATTTGTTAAGTAGCTTCTAAACCAATCTAATGCTATTCCCCTTACACCATAATGGCACAGTTTATCTATTAAAATATAATGATTTACAGTATCAAACGCTTTAGAGTAGTCTAAGAAGACACCAACTGTATGCATGCGTGCATCTAAGGCACTGGATATCTTGTCCACCAAATGTAGAATAGCATGAGTGGTAGTGTGTTTTTCACGAAAACCAAACTGAAAATTAGACAAAATGTTAGCATTCATCATAAATGTTATCGTCCGAGTATACATTAGCTTCTCAAGAATTTTAGAAAAGGTATTCAACAAAGAAATAGGACGATAATTATTCAAGATAAGGGCATCACCCTTTTTAAAAATGGGCTCAACCTTTGCAATTTTCATTTTCATGGGTACAACACCAGTGGTCATTGATAGATTAAATATATGTACGAGGGGTTGTACAATACCATCAATTACATTTTTTATCAACTCATTTGTTATAAAGTCACAACCTGGACTTTTCTTATTCTTTAAGGAATGTACAATATCAAATAATTCTTCTACAGTCGTTGGCAATCAAAATAAACTATTATGATTAGGGTTTTCTAAAAAAAGATTGAAATGCTTTTTGAGACTCTGGGATGACACGCGACAAATTCTGGCCAATATTACAAAAATATTCATTGAATTTATCTACAATAACTTCTGGATCATCCACTACATTCCCATCAATTTTTAATTTACTTACATGAGACGCTTTCTGGTTTGGCTTAAAAACATTCCTAATCACTTTCCATGTCCCTTTTATATCATTATGTGTCGCCTGGAATTGAGCAAAGTAATACTGCTTCTTAGCAGCACGTAGGGTTGAAGTAAGAGTATTCCGATAAATAGTATATTTCCTATGAGAAGACTGAGATTTACTAATCTTATACTTATAGTACAACTTATTTTTCCTATTTATTGACCTCAACATAGAATTAGTGATCCATGGCAATCGAGGGGTTGTTCTACGATTTCTACTATTACATTTACATAAAGGTAAATTTTTTATCATACAGCAAAAAGAAAGCATTTAAGAATTTATCATATGAGCTATCAACATCATAATCACTCAATACTTCTCTCCAATCACTTGCTAACAACTCATCTCTAAATTTAGCAATACTGGTAGGATTACTTTTACGAATATATCTATTACTAGAAATATTACGGATATTCATACCAAAAGACATCCTTGCATAAACTGGAAAGTGGTCAGACAAATCTGAAATTATAATACCCGCATCTGGTAAAGGTCGTACATTACAAAAAATGTTATCAATGAGAGTAGAAGAAGTGTCTGTAACTCTGGTAGGTTTAGTTATTAAGGGCAATAAAGAGAAAGATATAAACATGTTCAAAAAGTCACAAACGTATGCATTCTCATCGTGTTGAAGAAGATTAACATTATAATCACCCATGACAAAGACTGTTTTATGCAAAAATATTGAATTTGACAACACAGTTTGCATTTCATTTATAAACAAATTCACATTACCTTGTGGCGGCCTATAAACGACCCCAACTATAACATTCCGTCTGCCAGGAAAGCATGAGCCCTGTGTTGATAATTTAAAATTCAGGGAGCTTATTAGTCATCCAACCTACGATAAGTTTTCATAAAAATACATCAATTCAGTTGGATCGATGTTATTGTATGAAATGCTGCAGGAAGAGATCGAGATGGGATGTTGGAAATGGGTGTTAGGGTTCAAACTGAAATATGATGGATGAGATGGAATAATTTTTAATTCTATTCAATGTTAATACTTAAACATTAACATGAAATTAGAAGAAGAACAAACACAACCCCTGAGATAATTAACTCGTTCCCACGTTTATATGAGAATACAACAATATCATCAAGGTGATGTCCTCTTAATACTAAAAAAGGATTATTAAACCTTTTTTTTCTCAGTTCATTAACCTCGGAAAGGGTAAGTGTGTGGGTGAATGTGAGTATCCTGTTTACGCCTATATTGTCACTCACTGGTGGTAGAATTGTTGATTCCATTTCCTTATGGAGTTGGATTCTTATTAACACTATGAAATGTTTTGATTTATTTCACTGTTGTATCATTATGCTGGTACTATCTATTACATTTCTATTTAATGTCACTGTCTTTTTCACGAGAACAATATGAGAAATATGCTCGTATTAAACCATATTTTGTTTACCCGGGACATTTCCCTGTTGTCTCCCTCCCTCTCTCTCCATCTCTCTCATTCTCTCTCTCTCTCTCTCTCTCTCTCTCTCTTTGTTTTCTTTTTCCCCGATGTCTCCCCATCTTTCTACTTATCGTTTCCTCATCATACTACAGTACTAAACATTTGCAATAATTCGAAAAACATTTAGGACAACCTCTACAGGGGCTGCGGAGCGTCTTTCAAATTGAGTGTGCACTAACCCAAAAATGGCAGTTTCTTGACAAATTTGGCACCTACAAAGGGTACTCTTAAAGCGAAAGAATATTATCATTGGGTATGGTATGTACCCCTACATTGTAAATAATACATTAACACTAATGATCATCAATATTTTCTCTTTATGTTGTCCAGGATCCTCCTTGAGCATCAAATCTTGCAGTTCTGTATGATAATGCAAGGGTCATAAAATAATAGTGATAGTGGTGGTTATTTTACCTGACAGCTAAAAAAGCAATAAATGCTTGTTAGTAAGCAACCAGAAGACCAACAGCTTAAGGTCCTCTTCGAAGGACCTGGTAATGAGGATTAATGCCTTACCAAAGGGCACTAGCGCATCGACTTGGCTTCGAATCCGGGTCACCGGATAACGAGACCACTGCTCTACCGACTGAGCTATCGCGCCTATTGAGGTTGCATATGGAGTTAGAGGACTGTGGTAAAATACCTAATAAAATTTCCCTTTAATCTCGCTCATGTTGACAACTGCGTCGATTGAGGAAGTGTCGAGTTCAAAAGATCAAGGAGAGTGTTTCTATCTGTACCATTATCAATCATGAGGGACCTCAATATAAGTGTAATATTATACTTTGTAAAAACTTTAAAAAAATATAACAACGACATTGGCATCGTTTATGGACTCTGCACGCAAGATTGCTACATACATCGCAATTCCTCATAGCACTCATTATAGTCTACTTGTCTTCTTCTTTGTATACAGATTTCACTAAATATACCCCATTTGTTTGTTTGATGATCATTGTTTTACCTGACTGCTATTAAAGCAGGAATATGTACACAGTTGGTCATAATGGTGGAATAATTATTTCAACCCCAATTTATGAAATGATTTTGACAATGATTTATTCATAATAGATCTAACAAGAATTTATTGCTTTCTTAACTGTCAGGTAAAATAACCACCATTATCACTATCACTATCAGACAATAATATACATTCTCAGATTTTGTTTTGTCAGTGTTTGTTTTGCGTGACTGCTAAAGTATGTATATGCTACTATGCTAATCAACTAGGGGACCTACGTCCTTACGTCATAACTGACAGTAATTAGGTTTTAATGCCAGCTCATAAAAGGGCACTAATATAGCACATCGACACGGTTTTGATCATGGGGGCTCACAGTAACGAGGCCATTGCTTAGCCACTGGATCGTGACTGTACGCAGCAGGGGATAGGGTACGTCGCCGCCCCCATAAATACACGGTTCGCTCAACACGCACAGGGTTTCTTTTTAAACGATTATCGGATTGGAGATAATAATTTAGTCTGCTAAATGGTATAGGACATACTTCAATAGGCCTTCGCCTATACAAATGCCAAGAGAATAATATAATAATACAACTCAATAATAAAGTTTTTATACGTAACTCAGAGAACCCATGAAGGATTAATCGATAATGTGCTTCAATATGTCGTTCATGATGTACGTTTATCGTCATCAGTTAAGGTTAATATGTGGTTTTTGTCTGTATCTTAAAACCATTATGATTATAACAATAACATTAACACTAACAATTACAGTTACAAGATTCCTTTTTCAAATGCTTTTTTTAAAGCAAATATTTGTAATGAGGTAAATTTCTGAGTGAACCAGCTATGTTATTATTGAACCAGACAAAGTTTTATCAAAGAACTGGATCAAAGATCAACAAGAACGAAAACAATTATGCCACGTTACGCATACTCTTAATAGCGTTACCCCCCACTTTAAAAAAGCTCATACCGATATGCTACCAAAGTATACTCCACGTGGGCTTAATACAATGTATCATTGTATCTCCACTTAAGCAGAGTCGCCGTGATGAAGCGCTACAACATAGAGAAATGTCTTCCTATCGGGTACCTATTTATAATTCACCTGGGTGGAGAGAAAGCAAATGTATGATAGTGTCGGGTGAAAGGACGTCAATGATGTGTTATGGGTTCGAGGCTCGTATCCTTCCTGAACTGTACAATTATTATGATGTAACTGAGTTACTTTGGTCAAAGTTTGGTGTACCATGGAATAAGAAATAAAGATGAAATATCTGTTTTCAAACATGTCTTTTTACTTCGTATGTTTTATATTCTATTAATTCTTGCAAACGATGTTATTAAACCCATCCTTTAAGGTTGTATTCATAATATGCAATTTAATAGTATGCATGTCTATTTCTTTATTTATTTATTTTCTGTTTGTTTGTAGAAAATATATATGTGTATTGTTAGTTTTGGGTTCAACGTACTTTAAAGCTATTTGTTCTTTTATTTTGTTACTCTCTTATCCCTCTTTCTCTGTCATCATTTATATTGATGATGCTCTATTGTTTATACATTTTATGTATGGTTTTATTTATTGAGGGTGAGAAAGAAAGACTGAAATGAACAAAAAACAAACCCTCCATATCATCAAATATTATTCACAGAGTAGTTATTTCATTATATTTTATTGAGTTACCGGGATAAAATAATTAAATAAATGAAGTGAAATAAGATTATTATTGTTATTATAATATATCATGATTCCATATTCATAAGCACAAACCTTCTTTACAAAGGTTACGTCAGGGACTTGCCGCACGAAGGAAAATTAGCAAAGGTGTAAAAACACGTTTTGTGTTTACGTTTGCGTTATGCAAGTAGTTGTAGTTCCTGAAGATAACCATGATTGAAATACGCAAAGGGAGAAAATGAGGAGAGAAATAGAGAGATATATAATATAGAGAGAGAAAGGGGAGCTTAGAGAAATACACTATGGTAACATGTCAAATTGCTAATTGGCTACTGGAGGAACAACGTCCTATTCATTTAGATAAATATATAAACAGTGGTGTAGTAAGAACCGTGTTAAAATCAGATATGTCGAAATGGTATAATATGTTTTTTGCCTCGCTAGAGGGGGTGTCGGGGTACGACACCCCCCCCCCCCCCCCCTCCCCACACCTGTCAGGATATTGTCGGTAAAATTGCACTGCCGTTGGGGAAAATGAGGAAAGGGGGAGAGGAAAATGAGAGGGAAAGGGAAATAAAAAGAACAAATGAAAGGAACAGAAAGGAAAAGAAAGAAAAGAAAGGAAAGAGAAGAGAGGAGAAAAAAGAGAAAAAAAGAAAAAGAGGAAGGAGAGGAAAGAAAAGAAAGAAAGGAAAATAAAGAAAAGAACGAAAGGAAGGAAAGGGGGGAAGGGGGAGGGAAAAGGGAAAAGACATGGGAGTGAAAGAGAGGAGAGAGAAGGGTAAGAGCCTTAAAGAGGAGGGTTGGGAGTAAGAGAGAGAGGGGGATTGTTGGTTGTGTCGTCTCGTCGAGGGAGCAATTATGATACACATAGATATGTTGAAGTGTCGGGTCAGCTGTGTCGATATTCTTGCTCGATCCTCGTTTACTATATCAATGTAGAAGTTTGAAGTCGGTGAGATGTATAATGTCGGTTGGCCGGCAAATTTTTTCCCCCTACCAACTGTGACTTTTTATCCGACGTGACGACTTCGAGAGAGACTACAACTACAGGGGGTGGTTCGGGCGATGCCCCCCCCCCCCCCCCCCAAAAAAAAAAGAGAGAGAGAGAGGGAGAGAGAGAGAGGGAGCAGAGAAAAAAAGTAAACGGACGTAGGAAGAAAAAGGAGCAGACAAAGAAACATTTTTGAAAATTCAGACAAGGATTAAGAGTCGAGAACGGTACAAGAAATCATCTTTTTCCGCTAATAATCTAATGAAAAAATGGCAAAGTTTTCGCGCTTCGCGCGACAGAGGGACCCTCAATTCAGAGTCGAGAACAATAAAGGAATCGTCTTCTTTCCGCTAATAATTTGATGAAACGTCAAAGCTTTCGCGCTTCGCGCGAGAGGGGGGGGGGGAAACTAAATTCAGACAAGGTTTAAGAGTCGAGAACGGTAAAATGAATCCTCTTCTTTCCGCTAATAATTTAATGAAAATAATGTCGAAGTTTCCGCGCTTCGCGCGAGAGGCGGGAAACTCAATTCAGACAAAAATTAGGAGTCGGGAACGGTATAACGAATCGTCTTCTATCCGCTAATAATTTGATGAAACGTCAAAGCTTCCGCGGAAGGGGGAAAACTGAATTCAGACAAGGATTAAGAATCATGAACGGCACAACGAATCGTCTTCTTAACTCCCCCCCCCCCCCCTCCACGCACCCAACTCCCTGAAGAGAGCGCGCTAAAATAAATTCCTAGCGACGCCCCAAACTATGGGAAAGAGGCTCGCATATTGCACCGAAATATACCAATTTTTGAAATTTCCTAGCATTTATCAAATAAATCTCTCGTTGCAGAATGCTTGTTATACCAAATGTATAAATGTCGCAATCTGTCTGTATCCATTTTATCCAGACTAGTTCCACATTGGGCAAATGATAGGGTGAATTGTTGTGACCTCTTTCAAACATCAATTAACTTTAAGAATATAAAGCCTTCTTAATCTTAATCGCAGAAGATCTAAAAACAGCTCCTATCATCTCGTTACTTCATGGTAATGCACCGGGAGAAGGTCTCGTTCTTATAGACGATGGTTCGCAGACAATACTTCACGTACTGTACAGGATAATACGAAATCCAAAATAAATTAGTTTAATCCAGGAGGACTAAAATAGAATAGTATCTTGGAGTGATGGTAATCGGATGAGGTTGAATGCAGGAAAAACAAAAGTGTTGAGAATATTTAGTCGAAGAAATGTCCGGAACCCAGGGGCTGGCCATAGTAAATCACGCTTTTTGATTAGCCCCTCATTTCCACATGTCACATGGAAATAGTCTTACCTTTTAAGATCCCTTTCTTCCTATATATTATTTGCTCTTTACGTGGGTCTCTTTTTTCTGTCTTTCTGTCTTTCTCTCTTTCTTACTTCCTCTCTCTCTCTCTCTCTCTCTCTCTCTCTTTCTCTCGCTCCCATTTCCTCATCCAGTTCTACTTGGTTCTTCTAAACCGCGTTTCTTGGACAGCATATAATCTAGGAAAAGGGCAACATCATATAAAAGGATAAAAATCTGTTCTATATGGTATATGATTACGTATAACACAAATTTCCATTACACATTTTGAATAAATATCCAAGAAAGGTATTATTGAAAGCTTAAAATCATTAGAGAAAAAATGCGGTATCTAATAAGTAATCACGTGGTCATATAATGCCAAATAATTCTTGAGATTTGCAATTGCAATGATAAACGTAAAAAGTGTAAATTTGACGGACTTAACTTTATTTTTAATGCACAGAACCTGGAATAGAGAACTTAAATCAAACGATTAAATTGTGAGACCCATATATGCTTTTATAAAAACGTACTTATAGGATTTAGAGTACATTTTTTGTTTGTTCCTTGTACATATATATACAATGTATATAAGAAAATATGACATCTTCAGTAAAATATTTCTCAAGAATAGAAGTAATAAATTTCATACTTTTTACAACATTAACATTTTACACTTCTAACAATATTTGTGAAATGCCTTTTAAATATGGCGTCTTTGTATGCCATATAGGGGTCCATATATACATTTGACAAATTGACAACATATCTGTTTTAATAGTACTGAGTAGGATCTCGCAATTGTGAATTTTGTTCTGGAAAGCGCAAACTGACATGCAATTATGCTTATGCATTATGCGTGATACAAAAAAAAAGATTATTATTATCATTATCATCCAAGGTTTGAGGGCTTGAAACCCAGCCCGGTACTAATGTCTTTTTGCAAGACACTAAACCATATTTGCCACTCTCCGCCAATGTGTAAATGGGTATGTGAAAATGGCTGGGGGAATAAAAACTGCAGGGCCCTCAGAAAAACATTATCGATGCTGATGAGTCCTCCTTGAGTGTACAAGATTATCGTCAGTATTATTATGATTGGGTTTTTTTTTTTTCGTTTTTAATATGCATTGTTATCACTATTATTGTTATTACTATATTGTTATCATTACAATTGTGATATTTTTTATTACCATAGATATAAATTATTGTTTTTATTATATTACTATTTGAAGTTTAGTGATAACACTATTTTTATTCAGTGTACAACGACTTATATTGTTAATGTACTTAATCAACAGCTGCTTCAAGATTGGACTCTTGCCTGCATGAACATGGATTCATTCTTCAAATAATTAACGATGATTTATATTTCGTAGAAGTTATGGTCAGGGAAAAGCTACATTGTTTTAAAAATTGAGAAACAGTAGAGAAGTAGCAAAATTGTCTAATGTTCAACGTCGGAATTCTTAAAAGCAGCCAGAGTAATCGACTATGTAGTGAGAGGGTTGTCAAGCCTGGGGGTGTGTTAATGACAATCATTTTGGAATATTGATATGACCTCTATCCCTCATAGAAGAGGTATATATTTACCGGAATAACGGATAGCGTTTGCTTTTGGCAGCTTTTTTTAAATATATACATCAGGAAAATGGAACAGAGTGAACAGAGAATATGATATTATAGGAAATGGAAGTTAAAGCATTGGAAAAATCTCAGGTCTTTGGCATTTCCTTCAGAATGTATGAAGATTCAAATGCAATACTGTTCAAGAAGATGAAGATATGATACATGCCTAGGTTACGTGTAAATTAAATAAAACCTTTTGGGCATATGTTACCTGGTTGATTAAAAAACAATTCAGAAGCATATTGTCATAAACATTGATCTTTTGATGAAAAAAATAGCGAAGATAATGTAGTTGATGATTTTATTACCATAGCTTTCTGGACATTTTATAAATTGATTTTGTTACGAAATTATGAGGGTGTTGATAAAATAAAATCCAGTTTGAGTTTTTTATTTGCTACTGAACTACGAACAAACTAGAAGTTAAACAAGAAATGTACTGGTAAACCTTTGTTTAGACTTTTTAATGTTTTATCCAATTATGTTTGATATTTTGATATGAATGTGAAATGAAAGTCTTCAGTTTATGAATAAATGCTATTGAAAGAAGAATTAAAAAAACATGAGCCTCCGTGTCTCGAGAAGTCATAACGCATTGGATCAAATTCTAATTCAATGTCATGTACTGATTGTCAGATAAAGAAGTTACATTAAATAATATAGAGCACCTTTTTCCACACTATTCGTCTCTGGGATAGGACGTTAAATAGGGGCCCCGTGTAGAATAGAGTCACCACCTTTGCACTATTCGAATAAGAGCAGGGGAACTTCGGTGTAGTGGTTCACCTACACACCCCTAATCAGTTATACCGGGAAGAGAGACCCGAGGGTTACAGTGATTCAGTTCGCTGTTCGCCTCTCAGGCACAGGTAACGCCAAATACTTAATAATACAAAGCATAAAAATGCGTTGCAAAAATGTATAGACTCTACATGAATAGAGAGAAGACAAATATTTCAAGGATAAATGTCTTTATTTAAAAAATAATTAAAGAGTCATTTGTTATCAATAACATAAATAAATACAATAAAAAAATCAACATATCGTAAGTTACATCGTCCTCTTTATAGGCTATCACTAGAAGTTCTTAATTTATATATATATATCTTGAAAAGGTGATATACACAATTTTGAAGGATTTTCGAAAAAGTTCTAACAGTGTAATAACAAATGAAAAGTTGTTTCAACCTCTTCACACTGTCCACATTTGATGTCATTAAGAACACGCCATTTTAGCAAATTTCCAATGAAGTTAAAATATTGTTTAGAAATTTAAAGTTGAATTGCCTGATCACATTTTGAACTAAAAATCATTTTCAAATTGAAAGAGTCTGGTAATGACAAAACATTCGACCAAATTGATAAAGTTGACATTTGTTGAGAAACCCATAATGTACTTAATTTTGAATAAATATTTGTTATAGTTATAGAACCGAGAGTTATATCATCTCCGGTTTTAAGTGTAATGAAATCATCTTTCATTCATTTAAAATCAATAGTATTTTTTCCAGATCTCATCTTATTCAAAAAGTAAACGGGAAAGAATTATTTTAATTTTGCATATGTTACATCAAATAATAAATGAGAGGGATATATCGAGTTGTTGAGAACACCCGGTTCCTTCCATTTACCGTCTCTAATCACATTTTTTACTCTCACTATACCAGCCTGATTCCATTGTTTTAATATCAGCATATGATTATTAAATTTCTTATTGCTATTGTTCCACAGAATTTGATTTTCAATATATTTACTTCTAATAAACCCATATACCTTATCATTGACCAAATGCATAGAATACCATGATAGAAACTAGGTAACATTATTTTTTAACAATCTGTCATAGAGTATTATATTCAAAACATCAACATATCTATGAAATTTCCAACTACATTCACTTTTCTCTCGTACCTAGACCACCTTTTTGGGGTCTATTTACACAAACATTTCTTTTTACCTTCCCTTTGCGTAAATTCCACATAAAAGATTAAATTTAAAATAAAAAAAATGTAATAATACTCTCAGGTACCTTAATTGTCTTGGCTGGATAAAAAATTTGAGACACCGTCAATGTTTTTATAATTACAACCTTTCCATAGTATTTTAAATTTCTTAGTTTCCAAACTCGAATACAAACTCGAGAATTGCATGTGTACCAACATTTATTATTTCTTCCATCAAGACAAATACTGATTTTATACTGTTAACGAAGGTAGTTGTGTCGTCAGCAAATTGCGATATTTTTTTACCAGTTCGTTCATTACATATGAAATGGGTAACGTAGTTCCCTTGATACGTTGATTTTGTTTGATTTTCATTGCCAAAACTTCAGCAATAATTATTATACAAAGTAAAGATGAAATAGGGCATTTCCAAAATTCTACTTGCAAAAAATGTATTTAAACAAAAAATCATGATTTACATTAACATATTGCTTTTTCGAAATCTAAACACATAATAATTCCTGGTGCTTTAACATGTCGATAATAATGATATTACACTGACTAGGCTTGAGGAGTACATCAGAAAAATTGACCAAGCTAAGATCATTTACCCCGAGTCGAAAAACGAGGATAATATGGTCTTAGCGCCGTCAATGTTTCTGATCTTCCCCGAAGGAAGCCCTGTCACTATAACTAATATTATCTACAAGACATTTTTGTAGAAATGATATACAAATTTAGCATCAAGCATGAATATTACTCACCATGTATTTACCTAGCTATTGTCCGGAGATGAAAATGTATAAACATGTAAGTAGGTGGTTTTAGACAGAGGCCAATTATCTAGAAAATAGCTATCTAGATAATAGTTATCTAGATAATTGGCTGTCTGTCATCAATTATCCCGCGAAAAACCCCGCGAATAATCCCGCGAAAAATCCTCTAACGAAACAAGAAGATTCAATAGTAAACAGTCAAAAAGTAAAATCATGTCATAAAACATCATTTTATTAAAGAAATAAAACATAATCTTATAAAACAAATAATACACATCAATTTTGTTCGGGCATTAGTAAAATTACCCTCATTCGGTACCTTCAAATAAGTCCAAACACCCTCGGCTATCGCCTCGGGTGTGTTAGACTGTACCAAACAGGGGCGTACGCAGGGGGGGGGGGGTTTAGGGGGTTGAACCACCCTTCGGTATTTGTATGTATGTTTTTGTTGCCTAAAACCCCCCTAAACCCCCCCCCCCTTTTGATTTTTTTTTTTTTTTCATTAAAAAAAAAAAAATATGGCAATGGCTGACCTAACAAAGCTGACCTTACCCCCCCCCCCCCCAACGAAGAAGAATGTCAAATTTTCAAATTTCGATACCCCTCCCCCCCCCCCCCCCCCAAAAAAAAAAAAAAAAAAAAAAAAAAAAAAAAAGTGTCCTCTTAGTCGTTGCGAAATTTTCGGCCCGATTTCAAAATGTTAAAACCCCTCCTTGAAAAATTCCTGCGTACGCCACTGGTTCCAAAGATACCTTGTGTGGGTTATAGTGCACTCACTGCTTTGTATTATTTGTATATTCATAACCTGCACAGTATTACATAAAGCGCGAAATTAATGAGACGCGTTAATTGCGCGTTACTTTTGATTGAACGGATGATGTCACAATGCTTATCTACCTAAACGGTGCATGCGCACTGGCCCATCAATTATTTAGATAATTCGTAGACTGCCTGTCACCTACGTAAGTGAATTATCTAGATAGCTTTTATCTTGATAATTCAAGATGGATTGGGAAAATAGTTTACATAATTTTACTCTCTGGGAAAAGTGACTCGTATTAATAATAATCTATTTTATATACCTCTCTTTAGAAAACTAGCCATCTGAATGGTCGCAATTGGAGTCGTGATTCTAGCATTCCCGTAAAGAAACGAACAATGCCATTAACGGTTAATAGTTCATGAGTGAGATTCCCGAAAGATTCCGGGTACCGGGATAAAAGTAAAATTTTGATGAAATCCCCGATGGTTTACGTGTTAAAACTTACTTTGTACGAGCGCGGATACCACCCAGTGCTTTCTACGATTCCCAAATGATTGTAACATTCAGTCATCTTTCCAGCAAAGATCAACAGACAGTGTTTTAGATTTTCTGTAATGTTTTAACCAATCTTTACTCAAGGAAAGGATAAGGTAATAATCCTCGGTAGATTTTTGTGTCAATTCGGTATATAAAAGATATATCGACTGCTTAATATTCGAGGCCTTGCTGTTTCTATACTGGCTCTCGGGGACCCAGGCGCGCCTCGGGGTCATGGCAGGATGCAACGTTCCCTTGAGCCTATACAAACAGCCAGGCCTTTCATAGCAGTTGATATATGTTTAATATTTGTATAATATTTGATGTCAGGGCATGAACCGTTTGAATATGTGATACATATGTTTTATAAACAATTTTAGAGGTCTTTTTCTGTTCTGTCATTAAAGCAGAGTATCATTCTACTCTTTATTTAAAGGTGGATCTGTATCAGGAGTGCTTTCGATGCGCGTTGAAGTCTGACCTTCAGCAAAAGAAGTAGTTTTAACCATCGAAATGAACGTGACGTCAGAAGGTCGTTGGGTCATACGTGCTCCACTCGACGATGCCCAAAATTCATAACTGCGTCTACGGGCAGACGATGCAACATGCAGAAAACGCTTCTTAGTTATCTTCAATTTTTCTCTAAACTCTGGTTGCCTGATGCCGAAGAGAAGGAAAACAAGAACTCCCTGGAGGGAGTTAAAGATGGAGAATAAGGCGTTGAACAATAAGCGACCTCCACCAAAAGACAGAAACCCAAAAGCCCATGTCAGACCCATCAGCGTGCCTATCGCAACGGCGTTTCGGGCGCGGCGAATGGCTTCCATGCGCGCTCTGATGATATTCTCTTTCTTTGACTCCAATGTGCTTGACTTGGAGGTTGAGATCCTACCACAATTCAGTTTGTAGAGTACCATAGCGAAAATGATGCCATTAAATGACAGGATGAGTCCGATGGGAAGGAGCAGTCCGAATTTTAACGAATATCCAGGGAGAATGAAACAGCTGGAAATAAGAACAAATTATAGATAATAAGTCACCAGTTCGACATTGATTCTCCGACATAAAGTAAATGCCTTTTGCAAGAAAACTATCATGAATGTAGCAGAGGTTTCTTTTGTAAAGTAACATAATATTACCTTCTCGCACTTTTTTTTTAATATTTTTTTTTATTGATTCCAAACTGAACAAATTAATTTAGATAAAAAGTACAGTTGTTTTTCCTTGACATGAATTCAAAACATTTTCATTACATAAATTGTACACTTGATGAAAACAAAAATGAAATCAGTTGTAGCATAAAACAAATAACCCCATCCAACCAAACACACTACTACCCCCCCCCCCCCATCCCCAGCGTGCGACACACACACCACCCGACCATACTTCCACCACATACTGTTCCTAGCCCCCTCAGAAACCCCAAATTGGAGCGACAGACAAACAGAAACAATCTATTTAAAACATTTGAAAACAAAATCATTTAAACGAGGCTACAATAGCCACAATAGTCAAGTGTTAAAAGTTCATGAAAACTTTACTTGTTCCCACTTCTGTAAATGTAAGGCCAATTTACCTGCCCTCCCTGCAATATTCTTTTCTTCTTCCCTAAATTCCTACCGTTCTTTTTTAAACTCCCCAAAGACATATTACGGGCTTTCCCCTGCATCTATATATCTAATATTTCATTGCAAAAATAATTGTATTACAAATCTTTATTCGTAGGGAGTTACCGGACAACCCTAAATGAATATCTATCCAGTCGATAGACCTTAATTCCCTTAGCTCAAACTTTGCTATTTCATTTTGCCATAATCTTTGAACATGTACACACTCCCAGAACAAGTGTAAATATGTTTCTATATTTTGCTTACAAAATGAGCACAAGTTATCTACAGCAAAGCCAAATTTGATGTTCTCTAGTATATATTGCTCCATGAAGCAGTTTATACTGAATTTCTCTTAGTCTGTTAAAAAGAGTAACTTTCCTAGGCCTACTAAATATCTCACTACATTCATGTACCTCATTTGAAAAATCTGAAAATTCCTGTCCATCATGAATCTTCAAGACAAATAAATTGTGTAACTTCTCTATAAAATATTCATAAACCTTCCTCGATAATACATCTCTGAGGAGCTTCACAGTACTGTTAAACTGCATTCAAATATCATACTCTTTTATATCCACTAAACTCCAGTTATTCTTTTTTCCGCTTCTCAAAATAGCTTCCCCAATATTCCATACAATTTTGTTTCCTTTTAACCCCAAATTTTGAAAATGAGATATTGCCCGCATGCCATTTTCAGCAAAAATATCTTGAATTAAAATGATATTGCGTGTAAACAACTCTTCATCAAAAATCATTTTCTTTTTCAATAACAAATCTTTATTGTTAAAAATAATTGGATTATTCTTTTCTCCAAAATTATGTTCCTATCATATTCAACACATTCAGTTTCATCATACAATTCCCTTAACACTGTTTTCTTCTTATTTGGCCTTAGCAGTTGCTCTTTTCCCTGCAGTTTGCAGTTGCAGTTTCCCCTCCTCGTACCACGCAGCTCATGACCTAATCTTTATTCCTTCTATAGACTCCTCATGCAATTTCTTTAATTTTTTTTTCTTTTCCTCAGTTTCTTTCAACTTCAATGGAAACCTAACTAATTCGCTTTCCAGCTTTTTACTTCATTTTCTAGCCTTTGAATATTCTCTTTCTGTTTTTTCTGTTAATTGCGTATGCCCTCATTTTCATTTTCAAATAATCCGAAAATAACAATTTCTTGTCAAATATATTTTCCCAATCTCTTTTAATCAAATTGATTTCATTTACCATACCTTCCAAAAAAACATTATAATTATGCATATAATTTGTCTTTACAAACTTAAATCCCAGAATGATTCCGGCATGATCAGGAGTGATAGACGGCAATATTTCGCAAGTAGAAACAACTAGTTCCAATTGATGTGAAATAAACCAATAGTCTAACCGACTTTGAACCAATGGCGTCTTTTGCCTAAACGTGTACTGTTTTAAATCCGCATTATTTTTACTCTATGCGTCGTACAACTCTAATTTTCTCAAAACATCTCTAAATCCTTTACAAAGGTTGATCCAACTACACTCGTAGCTCCCATGTAATCCATTTTTTCATCAACAATAACATTAAAGTCTCCTCCTAGAATGATCGAATAATTCAAAGAGTACAAAGTTGAAATACCAGAGTCTATTTTAACAAGATCATTTTTTGTTGCTGAATATTTCCCCTTGTTGGGAAGTACACTTTCCCTATTAAGAGCCTCATGTCCCAAATCAAACCTTTTAATAAAATAGAACGACCATCCACATCTTTGACTACCTCCTCCACTTTAACATCTACATTTTTCGCAAATAGAAGAAGAGCTCATCTACTGTGATTTGACCCATGACAAAAGTACATTGGCCCCTCCCAATCCTTTCTCCACGCCAATTCAATATCTGGTGCACTGTACGTTTCTTGCAACATTACTACAACCCCTTTTTTACTTTTAGTCCAATTGAAAATAGCTAATCGTTTAATCCTATCCCTTAAACCTCTAACATTTACCGACAAAAAATTGACACTATTCATTGATTTTCTTTTCTATCTATACACATACTTAAACAAAAATTGCAGTAAGAATTTGTTATCAATTGTAAAGTTTCCATGAAATTATGAACATCTATTGACCTCAAATTCAAAACAAACAGCTGCAATTCATGCGCCCCAAGTTGTAACTCGTGAGTATAGGCAGGAACAGACACCCCCTCACGCACAGACATACCACAACACAGACAGCATACAAACACACTCACCCATAATAATGCAATATCATTCATTTAATACAATTCTTCAGTACACCCTCCAACCCCGCTTATGGCTCTGAACTGAAAACCCAACCCACCCCTCCCCCATAATGCACCTCATAATACATAATTCCTCCCGGGTCAACTTGTGTCTTCTTCTTTTCCTTCCCGCCAAGTCCTTATTTCATATTGCTATTTTATTTCATTTTTATTATTCCCCCTGATACACCCTTGCTTGTTCAAAGCGACCATACACATACACACACGCACAAACTGACACGCACACACACACGGGTACAACCTACACGCACAACCACACACATTTCGGAACTTCCAACTGGTTAAATTGTTGACATTTGACAGGAATATTATTCATATACACATTAAATATGAAATATTGTTTAATACAAAATAGCATAAGTATCTTTCATGGGATCTTTTAAAAATTCTAGAAACAAACATGCAATTAGATACACATATTTTTAATATTCGCTTACTATTCACTATTTTGATAGGCTGTCCAATTGCTGGCAACTGTTATCATGACGACAACCAATGGAGTGCCTGCATACAAGATGTCAAAGAAAAAATTATGAGAATAGTTGGAAAGAATGGCAAATAAAAAGTTGGGATAAGCACAACATATGCACATCTTAAATTTTAGCAGGGAAAACAGAAAGACCAGAATGAAGGTCTTAAGTTTTAAATTTGTTTAAGATTCTACGTTCAGATGCAAAAAAAATAAAATTGAATTTTCAAAGTTTTAGCTATGTCAATAGGTAGCAAGAATTCACTCCTAAAACTAGTGAACCAGCTTTATTATATAGATGATTATCCCCTCCTCCTTTTACGTTATCTACTAATGAAGATCAGCAGAGTTAACATTGACTATTCAATCACATTTTCTTAGAAAACATGTTATGGCCTAGTGAGGAATAGCAGGCATTTCACGGTGTTAACCATCTGTAACGTAAATTATTACAAACTGACACAATTCAAGATCATATCATTTTCAAGTCTTCGATACAATTGTCAGTAATATAAAGTGTTAGGGAATACATTTTTTGATAAACAATGCTAGATAGATTAAAGCGTATTTAGTGCTAACATAAAGTAACCTAAGTCGATAATGGTTTTGTACCTCAGCATAAAGTTATTATTAGGTGGTCTGTCGTTTTCGACAGATCACCTATTGTTTTCGTCAGAATTTTCTTTCTTTATTATTTATTATTTATTATTTATTAGGTGGGCTGTATCTAATACAGACCACCTTATATATTTGTTAAAATCGCCTTTATTTATTTATTATTTATTTATTTTTCTTATTTCGACCCACTTTTTTGTGTGCAAGATAATTTGAAAATGGCTCAATAAAATACCTTGAAATTTGGCACACATATGTATAAGCATATGCAAAAAACACAGCAAATTTTTCAACCTTGACCTTGACTGATGACGTCATCTAGGCGCCATTTTGTGAAATTTTCTGAAAATCAACTCATGATGATATCTTCGTAACCAAAAGTAATTTCACATTCATATTTATCATGATCAAGGTCAATATCAGTCCGGTCAATTTCGGGTCAAAAAACGCGCGCGTGCGCGTACGTCCGCGCGTCAGTGCGCGCGCAAAATTTTGAAATGCTCAAAATCGTCTTAAATTTATTTTGCATACGTTTCAGGTCATTTTAAGCATTTTATAAAAAATCGCGCGTACGAGCATGCGCGCGCGTTTTCGCGCGTAACACCATTACAAAACATAGAATCGCCATTTTTTTTTCTTTCATGATATTTCTCATATTTTTTCAAGGAATTTGATACCATGTTTATCTCTTTTTGACAATTATTAACAAGATGAGCGTAAATTCAAGATAAATGTCAGTGCGCGCGAGCTCTTTTAATACATAGCATATATGGGCAAAAACATGCCTATACAAAATCCATTATAGCTCTTTGGAATGAACCGTGACCTTCAATGCTTTTTCATATTTAGATAGAGTATGAGTCGGAAATATGATTCCATGTCTCATTTGGCCATTAAGTGTATCGTGACATCATCACAATGGCCTTGGAACTCAAAATACGAATTTGCATATTATGACGTCAGCATATTTATGTAAAATTGATTGTATCTCTGTAAATATTGATCAATTTTCTTCAAAATTTCGATATGTTGTAGCTAAGACAATTCTCTACAAGCGCAGTAATAACCATTTTTCATTTTGATGACGTCATCATAGTGAAAATTATGATTAAAGGCCTCATGTCAAAAACTTCATAATTTGCGTGTTATGCCTATAGAAGGTGAATTTAGTTCACGTTATGAATCTACATGATATTGTCTTTTAAGAATTTGTAAGCAGTATGTCGCTTATTTTTGCTCTATTTTGTCTCAAATGTTAGTTGACCAGCCCACCTATACTTGTTCCAAACAAGTATTATATGTCTAGTTTATTTTTATTTCTCCGCACTTTTTTGTGTAGAGGATAACTCAAGATCAGTTCAGTCAATTTTGTTAAATTTTGGCACAGTCATAGGTCATTGCCATAAGACGTGACAGGAACATTTTCAAGGTCATCAAATTTTCATGATGTCATCCAGGCGCCATTTTGTATTTTTTTTTGGACTTTCAACTCATGATCATATCTTCATAACGGAAAGGCATTTCTTATTAATATTTATCATGATTAAGGTCAATATCCGTCCGGTCAATTTCAGGTAAAATAACGCGCGCGCATGCGTACGTGCGGGCGTCAGCGCGCGCGCAAAAAATAAAAATGCTCAAAATCGTCTCAAATTTTGTTTGCATACGTTTCAGGCCATTTTAAGCATTTCGCAAAAAAACTTGCACACGAGCATGCGCGCGCGTTTTCGCGCGTAATGGCATTTTACAACATAAAATCGCCATTTTTTTTTTTTATGTCATCATATTTGGAACATTTTTTCAAGCATTTTGATACCTTGTTCACCTTTTTCTGCCCATTAATAACGGAATGAGCGTCCGTTTAAGATAATTTCCGTGCGTGCGAGCTCTTGTAATACATAGCATACATGGGCAAAAACATGCCTATACAAAATCCATTGTAGCGCTTTAGGATGCAAGATGAACCCAATTTTGTTTTCATATTTTGATAGAGTATGAATTGGAGATATGATTTCATGTCTCATTTGACCCTCAATTAACTCATGACGTCATCATAATGGCCTCCGAACTCAAAATTTCAATTTGCATATTATGACGTCATCATATTTTTGGAAAATTGATTGTATCTCTGTAAATATTGATCAATTTTCGTCCAAATTTTTATATGTTTTAGCTGAGACAATTCTCTACAGATGCAGTCGTCATAAATTTTCATTTTGACGAAAGCATCATGGCGTATTTTTGCGATTAAAGGAGGCATGTCAATTTTTTACATTTTGCGTGTATTCTCTATGGGACATGACTTTTTCTGAAAACTGGATTCTACATTCCCGTCTTTCACGAGCAATATCTCCGTCGTCTTAGCTTTGTTTTCGCTGAGCATCGAGTATGTTGTAGCTGAGACAACAAGCTATCACAAGTGGGATTTGAGAATTTCATTTTCCATTTACGTGTAACCGCTATGGGAAATGTTTTGGTATATCGGTAACGCACTTGACTTCGGACCTCGAGATCCCTGGTTCGAGTCCGGGCGTCTCCAAAAAAAAAATTCTTCATTTTTCTTTTTCTTTTGACCTTTCACTGATAATAAAATTGAAAACAGACCACCTAATTCGTCCCCATGACGAATTAAAGTTCTAGTTTACATTTTTTTTTTTAATCAAGTGTTTGAAATTGTTGACATGGTAAATTGTAAATATTCAAGTCACAAGTTACTTCAGGAAAAGTTACGATTAGGGAACATAGATGGATATCAACAAAATAGGTTAATGTCACAACAGTTGTGTCGATTTTTCGCAATGAGATAACAAGAGTTCACATTTAGAGGCTTTTTTCTGAGATTTGTTATTAATAATAGATTTTCGTTATGTGTACAAAATATTGAAAATTGTATATACTAATCTATGAAAACTTCTGTACTTTCGAACCTTGTAACTTACCCCAACCGATCATAGAGCATTTTAGTAGAAACTTCGGTATGTATGAATTCAGAACCCTAACAAACATCATGTACATGTAGAAGGCTTCTACACTCATCCAAGCAAGCGATGCAAGGCAGAAGTAATGCAATAGGATAGCCACCAAAGTACAGCTTATTCTCCAGGTTGGTCGGTCAATTCCGACGACGAAAATGACGTACAAAGCTAGCAGCCCGAAACTGAGATTAATAAGGATCTGCTGTGGCTGTTTCCTACGCAGTTTCCTGTGAAGTAAAAATAAAACCCATGATTATGATGAATATGTTTAACAATATGCAATATCTTAAAAGTGTTAACAATATATTTTATTACCTAGAGAAAGGAAAGCTTTTGTAGATTTTAATTTGTTTTGTGTTAATGCAGGGTACAAATGCGATCAATTCAAGCCCAACTATTTCTCAACGTTACAGCACAGATCAATTGAGGCTTCTTGCTGATTATCTTTTTATCATACAGTAAGATCAAATCAATAATATCACATCTTCAGGAAATTGTGTCAATAATTTAGAGGCATCAAAATACAACAATTCTATACAAATTAACAGGGTGTCGAATGTTTTGTAACATGGTAGCAATTATTCTCTGTATGCGATCTATAAATATCTCTTTATATTGTATTTCTCTTCCTCTAATAACCTCTATTATGAGTAAATACAATGCACTATTTGATGAGAGCAGGGAGTTTGGAATCTTACCTAAAACCTAGCAGAACGCAGAGGGTTATGACGAGACAAATAATCGAAGCTATACAACCGATGCGACTGATTACATGAAGAGCTTTAGATAAGTTCCTTCCTTTGATATCCTATTAAGAATACATAATGAAGACATATGGTGTTAGTCTAATCTAGAAACGGACTCAATTCACCGGCCCAGGGTATTTTTTCTCCAATTACGTCACAAAGGTATATAAAGTGTAAGTTGAAGACCGTAAACGAGAGGATGAATCTACTTGATAATATTTTAGTAAGGAGCTTTCGCAATGGATCGAATTTCATCTTCTAGATTCGATGGTTCACCCAAACCGTAGAATTCATGGGCACATGTTCCACTAGCCATGTTTAAATGAATAAGGGCAATACAGAGTTAATATATATAAATAACATGTAGTAAATATGTTGAAATAGATTATCGATATGTTCAAGGGAACGCTGCTGATTTCCGAAACTTTTACCATACTTTTTGGAATAAGAATTATTGATGCAGCGTAGGCATACCAGGAGAACGGCGAAACTAGTAAGATGAGAGCACCGGCAAGACACCACCTCTTCAAGAGCCGTTTTCTCGGTTCTACACCCTTTGTCCGACCATTCTCCTAAGTCGATGTCCCAATACACACAACGTTGCGACACTTCAGCATCATTTTCCTCTCCAATCAATGTCTGAGTTAAAAGTTGACATTTAACCACACAAAATTAATTTCTGCAAAGAATATTCTAGGATTGATTTTGCTTTTGTTGGTACTTATCTTATTACTTTCATTTATTCATTGTGTAATGATAGTAACTTATAAAGATTGGCATGGAAATTGAATATTTTGACCTCGGTAGTGCATCAATCTGTCTTCTCTTAATAGTGTTTGTAGTTTCTATACTTTTACTTCTGTATCTCGTAATTCTATTGATTATATGATTGTTTGTGTTCATCTTGTGTATCGCTTTCTTTAAGAATGTATGTCATGACACCGTAGGCCTACCTGGTTTACAGGAAACGCAAAGACAATGGATTCATTATCAGGGAGGTCTTTGATATCAGTTTCCTCAATGATCACATTTAAGATAGGAGAAGCGACGACCGACGTCGTCTTCGGTTGCTGATTCTGCTTGTCTCCAGACGATGGAGTACTGGATGAGGACGGTCTGTTACCCTGAAACAGCTTAGGTGAGTTCAGTAGAAAGACGCTGACGGATATTACCTGGTTAGTACCTGGAATGATTAACAAAAATCATGTTATTTTGTGATACATGATGCAAGTTAATATGGGGGTGCCACTCGTAGACCGACTTGTCACTCGTGATTATCATATAAATATAATTGTTCCCATTTTGGGCTTGAAATCGTGTTTGATCGGTACCTGCATTACCTTGCATTCCCTTTGCAGCATTGGTTCTTGTCATAAATTATGTTGCATGTTTACATTGGTCCGACTTTGCTTTAAAATTGCAATTTAACCTTACAGTATATGAAACATAATCGTCAAAAGTTGGAACAGGAGAACCTACTAGATACCGAACGAAGAATTGCTTCCGGCAGAGATACTGACGTTACACCTGCCGCGTTAGACGGAGATCCTTCATTGGCTAAAAAGTCTATGACGTCATCCATGGCTCCTCCTATAGCCGCCGTGAGGGGAAATTTTCTCCTGTCTACTTTGACGGCTGCCAGTACAAGGTTTGATCCACTACACAGAAATAAAATTAATACTGATGTTTATGTAGATTTTTTTTGCCTAATGAACAATAACAGAATATTGTTACGAGTCGTTTAAAGAGGATCCTCCGCACGTTAATCAAGGTCACAAATTTTGTATACGAAAATCAAGTTAAGTAGTAGGTTTTGCCATCAAATATAGTAAGAGCTTTGATACACTAGGCAATATTTTAAGACGGAGTAAAAGACACGAATACTTTAAAAATATCCCCCAGGTATTGGTATTTCATATGGGGGCAATTAAATGATTATAATGTATTGTGCCCATGACATTTAGAATTGATGATGGCACTATGGTTCTCACATACCTGTAGGTGAAGTTGTTGGTGGATGCCTTTTTAATGGCTTCAGTAAGTGTGGAGATTGTAGCCAGTAGGTCTTTTGATACCTGCTGGGAGCTCGGTGTCTCGAAGGTACTCTCTGGGATGTTCAAGATGTTATCCACTACTCCTATCACACTCTCAGACACCTTTATCAATGATGTTTTGTGAACATCGATTAAAATAACACTCTCATATTTCATGACTTTATATTCATTATCATGCTACCATGGATGACTGACCAAAGGCCTTTTTAAAAAGTAATATCAAAATACTTTTGTACCAAATTAGGCTTAAGCAACAAATTGGGTCAAAAGCCATATCAAATATGTTACTTCAGACTGAAAACAATTATTGCAGACTTTAGTGACACTGATTTCGGGAATATAATTATAGAAGCGTGTAATGTCAAATCAATCTCAAATACAGACTTATTATCAGCAAAATGTATGATATTCTCTTTGTTATATTCGCAACCCTTGTTTAAAGTGAGCCATTTCACAGAGTCATCTAAAATGGATAAAGTTTATTTGGAATGTAACTTTTCCATCAGTGTACTGCCAAATTGTGTGGTTGTTATCAACATTGTGTTTTCTTCATTGCATTTACTAACATCTTTAAAGTTAGGAAACCTTTGTGATTTATGTGCTGTTCGAGAAATATACATTATGCATGATAAATGTAGCAATGGACATTGAGTAGAGAGATTGTCGATATTACACCACAAGAAATTAGTATATCTAGTCTGTTTATTAATAAATTAGGGAAATCCTACGGGTTGAATCAATGTCCTTTGAGAACTTATCTGTATCAGTTTCGACACTGAAGCACTGACGCACGAATTATAATTACATTTTTGATAGGATTTAAGACATGCGTAAGGCTTGACCCACATTCATTCCATCAGCCAAAACTTGGTGGCCCGAATTCTCAAAGGAGGTTTGTCGACAAACCTTGGTTTTCGAGCGTCATATGACGCTTTTCGACGCGTTTTTACAAACCAGGTTTGTAAAAAAAACGCGTAAAGACGCGTCATATGACGTACAAAAACCAAGGTTTGTCGACAAACCTCCTTTGTGAATTCGGGCCGGTACGTTTAGAAGACCCCTGTGCTTAGTCACACGCGGCACAAAATTATGAATAGGGTTTTAATGGGCCCCAGGAATTACTCTTTACCATAAAATAGATTTCAAGTCACATAAACGTTTAAATTATGAGCTACCAACGTTGAGTATACTGTTGTAAACGCAATGTAGAACAAACCCGACGTAGGCCCCCACCTCCTCCCCGTTAAAGATACTATGTCCAATTTGCAGGCCAAAAAATAATAAGGTTAAATTCTAACGGCATTTGAAAGATAATACTAATTTGGAACTTCCCTAAAAAAAGGGGGGCTTGAAAATGTCTTTAAGTGGAAAAATAACGACTATTAGTTGTCGAATTGACTTAAATGCTACCAAGTCAGTAGGTAATACTTTGATTTTCAGACCATTGTACCGAATGGTCGTACGTTTTGTGCTGCGTCAATCAGTTTAATTTTGGGCATTACAAGAAGTGGGTTATTGATGTAGACAAATGCTCATGTACCCTTTACAGCTCATTTTATGTATTTTATTACCAACAACAAAAAAGCCAGTCAGTCACTCAATAGTCACTGACAGTTAGGTCTAGCAAGTAAACTGGTTTCCCTGCATAATTTGAATATTAGGACACTGCTAACGTTTAAATTTCACAGATAGGACATATATGACATATTCATAATTCCTGCAAAGTTCCACAGAATTTGATGTTGGCTGCAAAAGAGAAATAGTATCTTTGAAGTAATACAAAGTTTAGTATGGGGTCATGAATTTGGTTCAAATGAACATATTGGAAACAGATGTGAGTTTACATTATTCATTGATCGTCATCGCGGTTAAAAGTCAAAAGTGTCAAAAGAGGTGAAATTTTGAATATTTTTTACAATCTTTATGTGGTATAGCTCTCTCTCAAGACTGATATTACTTTAGATTTTAAACAATGCTTCTTGACTACAATGGCCCGATTTGCTATCCCCGTTTTGAAATTGTATACCAGAACTGCATATTCGGAGATGTTCATGGTTGCAACTACTGCTTAGGCGCTATTTGAAATATTAAAAAAATTACCGGGTGCACCGGAAAAATTGATTATTCAATTTCTCGAAAGAAGAAGTGTTTTAGGGGATAATTTTTGTAGTGCTTGAAAAACATCTTCAGAGGAATCTGAATATATCGAAATGTTAAAGAATTACTATCCATCCAATTTTCAAAGTTTACCAAGACTTTGCAGTACTTTTAATTCACCGCTATGCACAAATTAATACGACACTGAGGGTCTCAAAGTCAGACAGTCCTGCCCATGTAGATTCCTATTTCCCCCCTAAAGGGGATTCCACCTGTCCGGGTTATTTCAATTTATGGAAAGTCACTGTTAAAAGATTTATCTACCCAGGGAGGTTATAGAGAAGGAGTGGAAACTCTTGTAATGTATTCGAACGCATGCGTGAGTTTAAAAGCGTAACATTCCACTTGGTTTTGAAGTTCCATGCTCCGAGCCGCTCTTTCACTGCTGGGAATTACCGGCAAAATGTCAGTGTAAATTTTAATCTTTATATGGGGATTGTATTGGGAATAGTGCATCAAACAATTTTTCTAATTTAGTACTCCGCCCTTCCTATAATTTGTGTGTTAGAGTTGGTAAAAGAAAAATTAGATCCCGACAAAAACTCAATAATTTAGGATAATCCGATTAGTTTAGCATGTTTTAATGTCCCGCCATTTAATCCATGATTTACAATCTTCGAAAATTTAAGTTTGCTTATGCGTGCTTCCGCGTGCTTTTTGTATTTTTGGGTTGGAAAAAAGTATGAAATTACAAAAGTTTGAGTTCGCTTGTTCAGCTCATATTACACATTCAACAATTGATGAGAAATCATTGGTACAGCAAACCTTTGCTGAGATACTATTTTCTGATGTAGGAATTCTAATCCTGATATTTTATGCGCTCTTTTTTCTAACCCTGGTCGAGAGTCGCAGATTAGCGCATAACTTTTTGGCGGCTTGGAGCATAGGGTCAAAGGAGAGCGGCTTGATTGCACTTCTTCTCTATCACCTCCCGGACCTACCTGTACGACGGTTTCTTCCGTCAGGTTATGGTCTAACGCAAATCCAACAATTGAACTTAGTTTGTCTGTGACAGACTGAAGATCCTCCTCATCTAATTTGTTCGAATCCCCAGTCAAGATCTTCAGTTCAACCGACACGATAGCTAAATTGTCTTCCGTGATAGTCTCCTGGAGATAACAAATATCGAAAGGTTGACATCTATGATGGCAAAGGGCGGATGGTATTACATGCCTCATTGAACTACAGTAGATCATTAAAAGTATCCCTTACACCTACTTCGCCCTACGAATTTTACAGCGTTCAAAGCAAATTGATGTTATCATGGTCAACGATGACAACTACAAAGAAATGAATATACGTATAATTATTGAATTCATCAGTGGTAAAGGAAAGAATCTTTGGGGAAAGATTATCTTAAGAATGAAGAACTTTTTCAAGGAAAACCATATATTCAGTGTATAGCCAGGACGTAAATTGTAGACTATCCTAAATGATATAATAGCGATCAGAGAGTCCGATATGGTTAAAAATAGAATTTAAAGAGGCTGTAGCATGGGAAATTCTGGTTGACGCCATCTACGTCTTCTTTTAGACAACCGCACGTAAACGAATGGACTTGATGAACTGGGTCAGCGAGCGAAGTTCGCATCGCGCTTCGGTTTCGTTCATGTTGCACGCACGTGAATACGTAGGCCTACTGCGGTCTTCCGTAGTACGTCGTATTATACCCGATTTTCCCCAAGTTGGCCTAAGGAAAGACGCATAGTCCCGTCATGCTACATCCCTTTTAACCTAACTAAATTACGGTCACAACACCTAAAAGTAGCCTGCTCAGCGGCCGGGCGGCGAGTTTTGAGCCGACGGACACTGCTTGTTTTTAGGGCATATCGCTCGGTTGTTGCTGAAGTTTTAGCGCGGAGTTAAAATTCTGGCGGCGCCTGCTCACATTCACTCGCCGCCCAATGTACGCTCGGTGCCCGGGCGGTCGCTGCCCGGGCACCGACTTAATCGAGCGTTCGCCGTCGAACGATTTAGGTCACATATCGGAGGCTGCCAAGCAGTCGCCGCCCGGTCGCCGCTGGGCAAAAAGTTGGTCACTAGGCGGCGAGTCCAAAATCGGTCGGCAGCTTTTGACCTAGCGGCTTCGATTTTAGACCTATATCGCTCGACGGCGAACGCTCGATAAGGTCGGTGCCCGGGCGGCGAACGCCGAGCACTGAGCGTATTGTGGAGCCCCGCCGATCACCGGCCGGCCGCCGGGCATTTTTTTGTTAAAATCAGTCGGTCACCGCCGGGACGCCGCCCGGAGAAGCTTTCCGATTACAGGCGCGGATCCACGGGCCTAATTCTTCCGGCCCGGCTATGGCAACCCCTTTGTGTAAAAACTAGATAAACTCAGTTTATCAGAAAAACTGTGTTTATCAATGATAAACTCAGTTTATCAACTGATGAACTGAGTTTATCAACTGATAAACTCTGTTTATCTGTTGATAAACTGAGTTTATCATTGATAAACTGAGTTTTTCTTGATAAACCGGGTTTATCAACTGATAAACTGGGTTTATCAACTGATAAACTGAGTTTTTCTGATAAACTGTGTTTATCTGTTGATAAACTGAGTTTATCTGAGAAAAACAGAGTTTATCTGAGAAAAACAGAGTTTATCTAGTTTTTACACAAAGGGCTTGCCAAAGCCGGGCCGGAAGAATTAGGCCCGTGGATCCGCGCCTGTCCGATTACACCCAGTTTTGACCTGAAATTGACCGGCGACCGACGGGAATTCGACAGGGCACCGCCCAGGTATCGCTGGGGCTCTACAGCCTGCTCGACTTCTCCAAAAAAATCGTTTGGCGATGCCTTAATTCCAGCGGTGACCGAGCAGGCTACTAATCGGTCGGTAGCTGCTCTGATTTGTGACATAGCTTATCCTAAAATGCATTGGACCCAGTCTTTTTGACACATAATATTTATCCACAGCTTACACCGTGTATATATACTCACATTAAATATTTCATCTTTAGGCCTAGCTCCTGTGATCGGTGACAGGGTTGTAGCTGTATAGTGGGCAATTGATCACATATATTAATGAACATGAGATGCACATATCAAAAGCGTGTCCAGAAAGAAGGAAAAACTTCAATCGATTATAGGCCTACTATGTGTTATTTGGCCATGCTAAATTATGATCTACGTGTTCCACAAAGTATACGATTTTTCGTTTACGACAAGCCAAAATCAGTCTACTGCCGTCACCTCCTGAACTATAGTGTCAACAAAATAAATGCGACTGCTTCCCTAATATGCCTCCGCCTATATGCTTGTATTACCAAGTATCGATCTAACAGGGTGTAGGCCTATAGGTCATATTTATTTAAAATGTCATAAGATAGTTTTAACAACCTTGAGAGTTGAAAACGCATTTTGGCCTTGTTACAACATATAATTTAGCAACTGTTTACTTGACATCTGTTAATTTTTGATAAATTATTACACTCACAAGATATTTTATGGGACTTTTAATTTTCCTGACCATGTGAGCTTTCACTTTTGATTTCTTAAACGTGCATTCTAGTATCCTTACATGCTTATTATTCTTCGATATTCGTTTGAATTGCTTTTTAATGCTCGCTGTAACGATCTAATTTCTGGAAGTTTTACACTTGTATGACCCTGTAACCATATTACATCGCAAATTTAATCAGTTCATCTTTGTATATTCATACATACATGTACCTGACCCAGGTTTGTTTAGAATCCGTTTCATGTTTATTCAGTTAACGCGGTAACGACTAGCTGACAGACAACATCAAGTTATGCCTCGTTCCGCCACCTTCATAACAACGACTTGTAAGTATACTACTTGACCATGCACCCTACTACAGATGGACTAATAATGAAAGTGTTTCTTTGATCACATCATGACCACCGCCACCTGATAATGTGTATGTTGATGAGGACATTAATTTGACGCGACAATGTTGATTATGTAATCACGCATCATCACAGACAAAAGAACCTTTTACATTTCCTCAGATTCTTTTCGCTGGGCCAGGGCCCAGTGTGTAATTTTAGGAAATGTATTGTGATTAAGACCAGTTAGAGGAGCAGTGAACCGCAAATTATGAAAATGTGTGTGATATTAGATTGATGATTAAAGAAGTGGACACTGGTGGACATACATCTGGACTTCCCAAACTTTGAAAAATAAATATTCTTTACTGTCCTATTACCTTCTATTCCTTGGAAATGGATAGGATATGTTTTAAAATGAACTTTGAAATCATCAGCCAAAATTACAAGTTTCTCTTGTAAACTGCTTCTGATTCTCTAATAAAAACTTCATATACGTCAATATTCATATGTACGCCACCGTATCAGGATACTTATCCCCTGGGCAATCACCCCCCAGAAAACTACCCCCGTACGACGATTACCCCCTGGAAAATTACCCCCGGGAGAATTACCCCCCGAGGACAATTAACCCCAAGAAAAATTACCCCCCGGAAAATTGCCCCCCCGGAAAATTACCCCCCGGAAAATTACCCCCCCCCCCCCTCGAGGACAACGTCCCCCCCCCCCCCCGAGGACAATTACACCCCGAGGAAACAACCCCCGAGGACAATTACCCCCTGAGGACAATTACCCCCCAAGGACAAGAACCCCCCGAGGACAACTACCCCCGAGGACAATTACCCCCCCCCCCCCGAGGACGACAATTACCCCCAGAGGACAACTAACCCCCGAGGACAATTACCCCCCGAGGACAACTACCCCCGAGGACAATTACCCTCCAAGGAAAACTACCCCCGAGGACAATTACCCCTTCCCCCTCCGAGGACAATTCCTCCCTTCCCGCGGGGGGGGGGGGCAATAACCCCCGGAGGACAACTACCCCCAATTACAATCACCCCCGAGGAATTTATAACACTGTGACGTATAATGGAAGCTTATCTCCAAAATGCTATTTGCAGAAAATTTCATTAACCTTCATTTTCTTTGTTATTTATGAAGTTCATTTCAGTCTTTTCAAATTATTCAATTCGATATGGAGGGTGGAGGTTGCCCAATTCCCCCGTAGTTTTGCTACCGAGTAAAGAACAGAAATTACATTTCTTAGAAAATGAACAATACATTGCGCGCAGATGAGTACGCGTTACAGCCTCTTTCACCAACAAAGCCCCAACAAAGAAATTAGGATGTAAGATTTCCTTTATGCATCCTCTGTATCTTTTATTAATCAGCTGATCGTGTATTTGTCTTTGTATGTAAAAGTCTTCCTTCTTCGCTCGCTAAAAATATTTTGACAGCAAGGAAATTAAGGGCAACGAGAGGCCCGAATATCCTCATATTCGTGTATCAAGGTCATGACCGAATATATCACTTTTTATTTATGTATATTCGGCGGCAAGGTGACCGCATACAGTACTTTAAATCATTTCTAGTGTGTGGATTACAAGCTAATTTTTTACAAGTTTGAAAAAGTCTTCTCCTTTTTATTCTTAAATGTGCCCATACGTGTGTGCATAGCACTTGACGAGTGCCAGGGCCATGCAAAATTAATAGTCTGTAAAGACTTTGGGATTCGGGAGAAACTTTTCATTTCTTAAGAGTGTACCGTGAAGTTAAAATAACGCTGCTCCAGAGAAATGTATTTCTATGCATTTTGAAAAGCTCTGGACAATTACCTAAAACTTACATCCTTCGTGGAAATCAGCAACCGCGCTGGCGTTACTACAAATTTCCTTTTTATTATAATTAATGCAACGCCAGTGCGGTTGATGATTTCGAGACAAGGAAGACAATGTGCTATAATTTGAACAAATATGGGTTCATGCAGGGGATCTTATGGGCTCGTAGCCATCTCTCAATGTGTCAGATCGTCTTTTGCTATTGAATCCTGATTGTCCTCGGGGGTAATTGTCATCGGGGTAGAATTATCCTCGGGGGGTAGTTGTCCTCGGGGGGTAATTGTCCTTGGGGGGTAATTGTCCTAGGGGGTAATTGTCCTCGGGGGTAATTGTCCTAGGGGGGTAATTGTCCTCGGGGGTAGTTGTCCTCGGGGGTAATTGTCCTCGGGGGGTAATTCTCTGGGGGTAATTTTCCGGGGGTAATTGTCCTTCGGGGGTAGTTGTCCTCGAGGGGTGATTCTCCGGGGGAAATATGCCAGGGGGGTAATTGTCCTTTGGGGGTAGTTTTCCGGGGGGTAATTTTACGGGGGGGTGAGTGCCCAGGGGGGGTAACTGTCCTAGAACCCTCGACTCTACCTTCTAATTCACAAGGGCGTTCTTCGAGCCGTGTTATGGAAAAATCATAGGAATATTGGGGATATTCTAATAGCACAATAGAATCAGTACACAGTGTGTTTCTTGAAAAAAGGAAATCAATGTTTGACCCACAATATCCCACAAAATTAAAAAATAAAATAGATTAATTATTTTAATCCTTTACAAAAAAAATCAAATAAAATTACCATATTGATACAGTTTTGGATCATCAAATTAGAACAGGATTTAAAAGCAGCAATTTCGAAACTGAGGGGTCTATATTTCTCAGCGCAATGGATGGCCATTCATTAGGCCGTTAATTCCTCTAAAAACTCTGAAGCCATATGTAAGCCTGTCCATGGATTATACTCTACCTGCATTTGAACAAAGGAGTCGTGCTACTTTGTCGATACAATTGATGTGATGTCTTGCTTCCTCTGCTTTCCCTGGATATCCGAGCATTCTGCAAATATTCCGGCCATCTTGGTTATCCCAGCCCTGATCACAAACTGAACCCCAACCGGTCGTGTTGGTGTACATCTCTACATGTCCTTCTTGTTTAAGAACAGAGCCGGACAACTGTACTGATACAGATGGGATAAACATCATAATAAATAATTGAAGAATACCTTGTTAATATTCTACGGGGTGCCTAAAAGTAATGCAATGATATCATGATTGGCAAGATCTTAAAAAGTCCTCACCTATCCTCAATGATATCAGGCAGGTATTCTTATAGTAGTATCCTGTAATCGTCCTGTGAATTTCAAAAGAATTTTAGAGGAAACTACAAAGATATGATCATTTTTTTCAAATGTTACAAGGAAAGCGCGTTGAATAGTATCCGTGCACAATAAGCGTACATAAGAACGGAACCTTCTTCCGGTGCATTACCATGAAGTAACGTAATGGTCGGCCCTGCTTCCAGATTTTCTATGATTAAGATTAAAGAAGGATATTCCCAAAGTTAATTGATGATAGGAAGAAGTCACAACAATTTACCCTACACTTGATATATAATATACAATCATTTTGCAATGAGAGATTTATTTGATAAATCTTAGGAAATTTCAAAAATGGGTATAAAGTACTACATCATATTTTGGTGCAATCTGCGACCCTCTGACCCATAGCACCCTGATAACGATGGTGGAGTAGTGTTGATGTGAAACCAACCTGGTACTGGTCCTTTTCCGTATAGTTCCATACGTAGCATAGGCTCGGACTTATAACTGATTGGTAGCAGACGTACATACCGCCATACTTTAACCGAGGGCAATATGTTGTACACCACCGTGTTATCGTCCGTATTGCCCTCGAAGACCTTAAAGAAATGCAAAGAACAGACTTTCTTATCATATCTGATAACAAATAAAAATGAATCTGACTTTTTTGGTATCTCTAAATGAAACAACAATGCACACAATGGGTGGCTCGCGAAGGGGTTGACAAGGATGTGGCATCGATTCATTCTCACTTACTGATAATAATTTGTTTACCACAAACATACATTCGTATAAAGATATATTCATGGAGGAAGGGAAAAAGAGGGTGGGGAGAAGCATGAAGACAGAAAGAAGATTAAAAGTGCTGCGACGGAATTACTGAATAAACAAAATATAAAAATATTTTGTTATTACTACTTGACATTACTAAGTGTATAAAGCATTGACAATATTGTTATAGTTGGTTGCATTTTTTTCTTGCTTGTTTGTTTGATTATTTGTTTTTTTTCTCACTTCTTAGGATACAGGAAATTACCCTTACGTTCAAAGGAATAAATTGACACCTACCTTATCGGCTACGGGCTCGTTGAGGGCGCCTTGTACTGTATCGAAGGTAATACCGTCTATGCTGCATGCTACCTTAAAGCTTGTAACCCATTCGTTGGCAAATTTACGACCTTGTATTGCAACTCCAGTAATACGATAAAAGGTAGACAGGTCAACCTTGGAAAGACGAATAATAACATTCACTTTTTCCCAATATATCAAAATGAACTTGTAACATTAGGACAAAATCAAATTATCACTAGACTTTAATTCGTCACTTAGACGAATTAGGTGATACGTATGATATTGGTTTAAATAACGAAGAATGCATTACACGATATCATATTATTTTATAAAATGCTTCTCCCATTATGATCTATCCATATGTCAAGTTTAAATTGTGTCGATCCCTTAATCATTATGGATCTAGGGAAGATAGATTGAGACAATATATGACCATTGACTCTATGCAGTAACCAGTTAAACCTTTGACTCTAATTTACATCATGAAGAGCACATTCTGACGATTTTATCTTATTCAAAGAAATGAAAATGTAATTGATAAATGATTATCATCATTATGATAATGATGAACATGATGATAATGATGATGATCATGAGCGTGATCCTGATATCTTATTGAAAAAATGAGGAGTGATTTAGATAGCATATAGTCTCAGCTACAACATACTCAAAAATCAACAAAATCCAAGCAGGAATAACGGCGATATTGCTCGCAATAGACAGGAATGTAGAATCCAGATTTGAGAAAAAGTCATCTCCCATAGGGATTACACGCAAAAAGTAATGGATCACGTGATAATAGGGTAATAATAAAGTAAATATGGTTGTTTATTACATTATTTGCGATACTAAGTGTTTTAATATTCAAAGGAGATGGTACAGTGAAAGGTCTAAAAGAAAAAAATTGTTGGAGACGCCCGGACTCGAACCAGGGACCTCGAGGTCGGAAGTCAAGTGCGTTTACCGATATACCAAAACATTTCCCATAGAGATTACACGTAAACGTAAAATGGGATTCTCAAATCCCACTTTGCAAGTGAAATATGAGCATGATCCCGGCATCTGATCGAAAATAAAGGGCACACATGTGATAGCTTATTGTCTCAGCTACAACATACTCAATGTTCAGCGTAAACAAAGATAAAACGACGGGGATATTGCTCCCGAAAGACGAGAATGTAGAATCTAGTTTTGAGAAAAAGTCATGTCCCATAAAGAATACACGCAAAATGTGAAAAATTGACATGCCTCCCTTAATCGCAAAAATACGGCATGATGCCATTGTCAAAATGAAATATTGTGGGAACTGCGTTTGTAGAAAATTGTCTCAGCTAGAACATGTCAACATTTGGAAGAAAATTGGTCAACATTTACAGAGATACAATCAATTTTCCAAAAATATGCTGACGTCATAATATGCAAATTGAAATTTTGAGTTCGGAGGCCATTGTGATGACGTCGTGAGTTAATTGAGGGTTAAATGAGACATGAAATCATATCTTCAATTCATACTCTATCAAAATATGAAGAAAAAAAAAAAGGGTTCAGCTTACATCCTAAAGCGCTACAATGGATTTTGTATAGGCATGTTTTTGCCCATGTATGCTATGTATTACAAGAGCCTGCACGCACGGACATTATCTTAAACGGACGCTCATTCCGTTATTAATGGGCAGAAAAAGGTGAACAAGGTATCAAAATGCTTGAAAAAATGTGTTAAATATGATGACAGAAAAATTTTGGTGATTCTATGTTGCAAAATGCCATTACGCGCGGAAACGCGCGCGCACGCGCGTGTGCGCGTTTTTTGCGAAATGCTAAAATGGCCTGAAACGTATGCAAAATGAATTTGAGACGATTTGGAGCATTTTTATTTTTTGCGCGGACGTACGCATGCGCGCGCGTTTTTTTTTACCTGAAATTGACCGGACGGATATTGACCTTAATCATGATAAATATGAATAAGAAATGCCTTTCCGTTATGAAGATATGATCATGAGTTGAAACTACCAAAAAAAAAAAATTGGCGCCTGGATGACGTCATAAAGACTTGATGACCTTGAAAATGTTCCTGTTACGTCTTATGGCAATGACCTATAACTGTGCCAGAATTGAACAAAATTGACTGAACTGATCTTGAGTTATCCTGTTAACAAAAAAGTGTGCAAATAAATAAAAATAAATAAAGAACTAGAAATTGAATTCGTCATGGGGACGATTTAGGTGGTCTGTCTTCAATTCTAATGATCAGTGAAAGGTCAAAAAGAAAAAAAAAGTGAAGAAAAAAAATTGTTGGAGACTCCCGGACTCGAACCAGGGACCTCGAGGTTAGAAGCCAAGTGCGTTACCGATATACCAAAACATTTCCCATAGCGATTACACGTAAACGGAAAATGAAATTCTCAAATCCCACTTTGCAAGTGAAATGTGAGCATGATCCCGGCATCTGATCGAGAAATAAATGGCACACTGGTGATAGCTTATTGTCTCAGCTACAACATACTCGATGTTCAGCGAAAACGAAGCCAAGACGACGGAGATATTGCTCGTGAAAGACGGGAATGTAGAATCCAGTTTTGAGAAAAAGTCATGTCCCATAGAGAATACACGCAAAATGTGAAAAAATTGACATGCCTCCTTTAATCTAAAAAATACGGCGTGATGCCATTGTCAAAATGAAATATTGTTGTAACTGCATTTGTAGAAAATTGTCTCAGCTAGAACATATCAAAATTTGGAAGAAAATCGGTCAACATTTACAGAGATACAATCAATTTTCCAAAAATATGCTGACGTCATAGTATGCAAATTGAAATTTTGAGTTCGGAGGCCATTGCGATGACGTCGTGAGTTAATTGAGGGTCAAATGAGATACGAAATCATATCTCCGATTCATACTCTATCAAAATATGAAAAAAAATTGGGTTCAGCTTATATCCTAAAGCGCTACAATGGATTTTGTATAGGCATGTTTTTGCCCATGTATGCTATGTATTACAAGAGCTTGCACGCACGGACATTATCTTAAATGGACGCTCATTCCGTTATTAATGGGCAGAAAAAGGTGAACAAGGTATCAAAATGCCTTTCCGTTATGAAGATATGATCATGAGTTAAAAGTACCAAAAAAAACACAAAATGGCGCCTGGATGACGTCATGAAGACTTGATGACCTTGTTACTCTAACGTCTCATGACAATGACCTATGACTGTGCCAAAATTAAACGAAATTGACTAAACTGATCTTGAGTTATCCTGTTAACAAAAAAGTGTCCAAATAAATAAAAATAAAGAATAATAATAAAGAAAGAAAATTCTGACGAAAACAATAGGTGATCTGTCGAAAACGACAGACCACCTAATAAAAATCTTGACGAAATCAATAGGTGATACGTAGACTTCGTACGTATCACCTAATAAGAAAAATCTTGACGAAATCAATAGGTGATACGTAGACTTCGTACGTATCACCTAAATATAATTTTAATCGGCATTCTGTTAAAACTCCTATTCATTGAGGTTTTTGTCTGCCAATTATTAGGTACCGAGAGACGTGAGAGAAAGGCGGACCGATCTTACCTGGATCCATTGTTGATTGCTAGTATTATATTGAGTGCTCTCACTAACTCCAGACCAGGCTGAACCTGTGTTCAGGCGTGCTCTCTCGGGGCCAAATGTCGGATATACATTAGATGCTGTCAGGCTTGAATCTGGGATGGCTCCACTTTTCATACCCAGAGGATTCCCGGGAGGAACATTCTGCATCGCTCCTGTTGGTAGAATTTGATATTTATTAAAACGTTTAGACAATACCACGGTCTCCCGCTGTACGCCCCGGCTTCTTAAAAAAACCCTCAATGTGGCAAAGGACAATGTGTGCCTAGCCTTATCCACAACTACATGACGTTGTTGTATTAAACTTGCTTGCAATGCAACTGTCTATGACATTTGTTTTTAGATTCTACGTTGCCACAAGACCTAAATGGATTCTTTGATTTTATTGTATGAAAGCTGACCAAAAAAGAGAACCACTTTATTTACTTAGACGTTCTTTACTCAGATATGACTCGGATAAACTGAGTGACATCGCTCTTACCAAAGTGGTATAATTGAGAACTATGATCCCGAGACACAAACCAAGAGGGAAAATAAAAACATAACAAAACCTTTAATTAATTTAGGATTAGGTCTCGTCGAGGTTGTGACCAATGAACCGGTTTACTAATACATGGATATTTGTTGATTTTTTTTTTTTTATAATTTTTTTTGAGGGGGGCACCTCGTGAGTGCGTGGACGATATAATTTCAAAATTAAACTAGTGTACCCCAACTACTGTGTTAATAATATTTAATGATATAAAAGGGGATTCAGTTCAGTTCAGTCTTTTTTTTCGCCCTGGATAAAAACAACATACATAACATATATAAACAACAGAGCATCATGAATATAAATCAATACAGAGCAATTAGACAAAAAACGAATTATGAGAAAGAGGGGTCAACAAAAAAGAGCAATTAGCCTCATAGAACGTTGACCACCAAATTAACAATAAATACATAATTATAAAAAACAAACATACTATTATCAATGTAATGCTTCCTGGGAGAAATTTAAATTATTAAAAAATATTTGTGGCTTTCAATTACAGATCGATCTATTGGACCAACATCCATCCACGTCTTCTATGGGTTTCTGTTGGTCCATTAGATATTTTCTTCTATGATGGGTTTCTGTTGGTCCATTATATATTTTCTATGAGTTCCTGTTGGTCCATTAATGATCTTTCTATGGGTTGCTAATGGTCCCATATTCAGAATTCCCTATGAAAACTAATGGGCTTTATTGGTTTTTAATAGTTCAATAGTCCATTGGCTTCTATTGGTAAATCAATAATGATAAATCAAATATCGATTTTAGCAACTGTTCACCATAAAGGTATATTCTAATCTCAATTGCATTAACTCCATCACAAAGATCATTTGAAGTGAGTTTAAGAATATCCTTTATTTAACTGAAGGCTTTTACTATTCTATATAATGTTTCTTGGTTAGTAATCGTTATAATCAATATATCTATTGCTAAAACGTGAATGTAATTGTAACATGATCCGACAAATAATATATCGGTCATTAATTGCTGAAAGAAAATAAAGATCACAAAATTGATGTGCATTGTCATAAGTTGCTTAACAAATTATGATAAATGTATTTTTCTGTGAACACGTGTAAAGTAATCATGAATATGCATGAGATAGATTTAGCTGTTGGTTTCTATTGGTTTCTATTGGTTTCTGTGTTTCTTAATTCTATTGGTCATATTGGTTTATATTGGTCCCATTGGGTTCTATTGGTCTCATTGGTTTCTATTGGTCCTATTGGTTTCTGTTTATGTTGGTTTCTATGGGTGCTATTGGTTGATATTGGTTTCTGATGGTTTGAATGGTCTCTATTGGATTCAATTCTATGGGTTCAACAAAAACCATTACAGACCAATAGAATGTTTCTAATGGTCTCTATTGGCCTCTATGGGATCAGCCATGCACCAAGAAGACGAAAGACTTGATGCATGGCTGATTGTCAACGAAACGGAGTAAGGTCTTTTTTGTCAACTATGTTTGTTGCTACTGCAGGCAGCCTGTGAAAATAAACTCGTTTAATCAAATTATGGAAATGCAAGCATTACTTTAAACAAACAGAACTGTGTTAGTCCTGGCTCATTTTCCCTGATTGAGGTGTCATATGAAAGGGAAGAAACTAAACTTTCTAGAAATGATATTTTTTTCTTTGAAATTCAGATACTGCCCGCCAAATGATTTTTTTTGGTTTCCTCTCTTCAAAATGTTTTAAATCTCTCATGCGTGAAATATTCATCATATGAGTTGCATCAAAAGAAAGAGGATGATCGAAGCTTTATAAATATGTGTCATTTATTAACTGTATTTGCGATTAAGTTATGATAAAACATCGATAATTCTCGGTTTCGTTTTTTCTGGGACGCACTGTATATACGCATAAGGTCACTTTGTTGTAACATCCGAACGCACAAACGAAAAGACGATGATGGTCCAATATTCTAGGTTGTGTTCCTCCGATCAACCAATTTATTTATACATGCTTTCAGTCAACCTCCATTAAAGTTCATAGAACAAAATGATTAGTTACTCACCTATTTGACAAAACGGAAGTAAAAATATCAGAACACAGGGCCACGAAATAGATCGTTCACGAAGCATCTTTCTTTTCTCCGCCCAAAAATCCTCTGTACAAACTGACACTAATGATGTTGAAATGAGATAATTCAATGCCACAGCCACTGGTTTTAGACAATGATTGGTGTCACAGTGGAATAAGTCAAGGTGGTACACACACGCACGCTGATATGAATATGAGGTGAATTGAACCAAGGAGTCAGTATTAAGTCAAAACTATACGGACACACAATTCCTGATGAAAACGAATAGCGCCAAAGCAGGAAAGGATAGAGCATAGAATTGGAGTCTTTCTTATTGATAAAATTGTTGTGATTTACAAGATTTTTCAAACAATTGTCTACTTTTAAAGATAAATTGCTTTGGGAGGGGCCAAAAATTGCAAAACTAATGTAGAAAATGAATGCATTTTGAGAAGATGGATAGGTTTTATGTCTTGATACTATAATCAACAGCAGAGGCAGTGCGGATCCAGGGGGGCCAGGGGGCCCGGCCCCCCCCCCCCCCCCCCTCTCCCCCCTGTGAAACAAACAACGTGTAAAAACACGTCAATTTTACCTTTTTTTGGAGATGCCCCCCCCCCCCCCCTGGCGCTCAAGAGGGGTGCGATTTTTCAAATTTTCGAGGGCCAATAAAAAAAATAGTGCTCACTACATCTTTTGGAAACAAATTCATCGAATAGTAATGAATTTGTTCCAAAAAGATATTGTGTTATGAGAAAAACTCATCATAATTGGTTTTAACATTAATGACGCAGAGTCTCTGCTCATGAATGTACTACTTGTTTACGCACAGTATGCAATTCATGAGGTATTATGCTCACTCAGTTTAGAAGTAAATTCTTCAATAGTCATTCAATTGGATGACTTACAAAAGTGAATTTATGTTTTTATGTCAATTGGCAATACAGAAAGCAAGAACAAGTAATAGGTAATATCAAAATGTATCTTGCTTAGTTAAGCCTTTAACGCATTTCTATTCATGTCTTGATCTTCCTTCCACTTTCTTTTTGTCTCCCCTATTTTATTTTATCAGTCTGTTGATTTTGCATATATATTATAATTAAACTCTATATGCAATGTTGTCAAAATGATATTAACAAAATGCCTCGTTTGAGGAAAAGAGAGAAAAAAGTATGTGTGTGTATTCAAAATGCAGTTAAGATATCATATCATGCATACTACCAGTACATATATCTTTATCAATATCTACAATAGCAGTCGATCCGAATGTCTTGTTCGAGTTCCTCAATCATTAGGGTGCGTTTATTGGGTCTTGCCACTAGATATGTACATATCGTACCCCACTATCATACCCCACTATCGAACCCCACTATACGAAGGTGAATTTGCGGGATGTCGCGTTTATCGCTCTTCACGATTCAAAATAAAGGCCTTGTGTCTGCACAGCTGTTTTGCGCCGTTTGACACGGGAAGCAGACAGTTTCTTGGAGGTCAACTACACACACATGCCTAGCCTGTACACAACACATGGCGCGCGCTAGCCTCCGAACCGGAAATTAACCTGGGTGGTCCGATTTGTATGTGGGGTTCAAAACAGCTTTGCGTTTATCATCTCTCAGAAACGTGATTCTGGCTGTATGTCACATTCAAAACACACCTTTTTGCGTCTTTAGATATGCCCATATCTAAAGACCTTTAAAAAAGGCTTTGCGTTATCACCTTCTAAATTTGCCTGAAAGACGTTTGAGAAACCTGATTCTAGCCAAAAATCTGGTCAATAAACGCACCCTTAGTCTTGCTCAGACTTCCGTGAATCTTTATTCAAACAATGAGTCGGTTCATTCCAACTTTTAAAGGTAAAGACCAGTAATGGTCATGCGATTGCATTGTGAAAGAAACGTTGTGGAATCGATCAGAAAAGGTCGATCATCTAGCATCTAGCATCTGCAAGGTTCTGGAATCATCAAAATGATAAGAAATTTGGCTCATTCTTCGTAAAGTTACAAGCAC